>CM076582.1:857399906-857699906 GCA_034641835.2 Pinus albicaulis | reverse complement strand
CCTTTTACTTATTTAATTCAACTATTAACCAAAAAGAGAGGGGCGGGATATGATCCCCCGACCCCTCTCCTCCTAATTGTGAATTTTGACCACGATGCCAATCACCTCAACTTTGTAAAATTCGTTCAACTCTTAGTATTTAAATCCATTTCTATAGATGTGCCAAGGCCAAGACAGTAGAAGGCGGGCACAAATTTTGAGGTAGAGGCTAGTGTTGTGCTCAACTGAGTGGTCCTAAATTGAGGTCATAAATTATCAACCAGGGTCAGTAAACTGCTGAAGTGTGGTGCACTATATGTGCCTAGGTATCTATTTCTCACTACGTTGTGTTTAGTGTTTTTATGATGTTTTTGGTTTTATGGTTTTATGTTAAAAAGGAAAGCACTAAATGTTGATGAAGGACAGTTGTTGGACACACTAAAAACATAGCAAAACCTATTCTAAACTGTGTAAGGAACTAAAGAACAGAAAATGTAAAGTTTGATAATGACTCCTAGTAAGGAAACAAATCACAACATGAACTCAATAACTCATAGCATGAACTCATCCAATTCATTCATTAGGAATATGTTGGAATAGTTTGAGAAAAGAACAAGTTTAATACAAATGTGGTTCTCATAAGGACACAATCATCTTACAATATTACAAAGAATCTCATCCATGGCTAGAGGTTTATTGGAACATAATTGAAAAGAGATTATTTGTAGCACAATAAGATTTCTACTCTAAATTAACTTGTAATGCTAAGATTACTCCATTCTGCAGCTCAGCTTGTCACTAGTAAACCTCATCCAAAAGTAGATATTTTCTAAAATAGTTTTTGGAAAGAAAGGTTTAATTGTGAATTTGCAAAGGATTGCAGAATAATCAAGGCCTTAAACTGATATTACTAACTCCTGTCCAGATGATGATGTATTAATAGAAAGTCAGAACAAAAGAAGTTTTGTAAATAATGAAGGCCGTGGAATCTGATTTCAACAATTAATACTACTTAAAGAACAATGGATAACACTGAGAAAGCAATTGATCAAACTTGAAACACAGTAACCGCAACTAAACTACAGTGCCATTAACCTAATTTGAAATATAGTGAACAAAGTTGAACTAGAATTCCACTAATCTAACTTGAAATGCAGTGAATTAAAACTGAACTAGAGTGCCATTATCAAACTTGAAATATAGTGACAAAATTAAACTGAAATGACATCTACCTCCGGAGTGCTACAACTAGACTAAAGATGCAACTAATTACTGGAATGTTTCAGCTCTATCTCATTCAGAATTAGTGGTATTTTGGAATAGTTTGTAGAATAGGACTGGCTGCAACATGTTATGTAAATGAGCATGAAAGAATAAAATTCAACAGAACACAACAAATCTCTAAAACACCACAGCTACGTCCCATCCGAAATTAGTGATATTTTGGAAGAGTTTATAAGATCATGACTAGTTGTACAACTGATGTCATTGAGCATAAGAATGTAAAAATAACTCCTAAAATACTACAGTCACACCTCATTCGACATTAGTGATATTTTGGAAGAGTACATAAGAACAATACTAAGCTGTAGCATCTAATGAAAATGAATAAAAACTCAAAGTTCAGAAAGTCAATTAAACTAGGAATGAAACGAGGCTAAATTACTTATCTAAATTATATGAACAAATCTCCTCAGGTAGCAGGGGCCCTCTACCACTGGAGTAGCACGCAAATCTACTCAATATTGACTCAGCTCATGCAATAAAATGATGTTTCTTTCATTAAAGGAGAAATTCTTCAAAACAGAGTATTTACGGCCTTCAAAGATATAGCAACAAAACAAAATCTAACCAACGATTTCTCGGTCTCCCGAGTCATACTTATAATGAAATTACATAACTACTCTTTGAGAAAAGCAGGGATAAGTGTCTTTCCCACTTCTAATCAAATTAAAACTCTTATTAACATTCTTGTGCTTAACCGCGGACATCTGTAGAGTCTGTGTTTTGATAGGAAACTGCTTCTCTTCTACGTGCATAACCGCTTTGATACTTTAACTCAGACTTCGTGGGGAGCAAGAGATGATGGGGAGGTGTTGTGGATTTCACCCATATGCCTTTTTCTTTGCAGTGACACCTCGAACCTACATAAACATGAGGATGGCTGCAGAACAGACGACTGGCTACGGAATGCCTGTATTCTATAGCCGAGTCCTATTCAAAATTACTACACCAAAAAAATCATAAAAACATAGCAAGTTAGTCATTATATAAATTCTTAAAGCAATTTTAATTAATCCTATTGATCAGTTAAGCCTGTAATTGATGAGGGACAAAGAAAATGAAGTAGAATGTGGTGAAAGAGAAGAACATCTTTGGGGCTCAACATACCCCCACTGCAAAGTTTTTGCATGTCCTCATGCAACTACTCCATGTACTCTAAGACCTCTGCTAGGACATCCAACCCTCTTCTTCTGCTTTTTCTGACAGTCAATGGTCTTCTGGGCTTCCTTATGACTAACTTGAATCTTAAATTTGTAAGTGCCCTGATTAGCTTTTTGTTTTTCTTCTTCAATTTTTCACTGGTCTTGTACAATTTCTCCATTTGTAGAGACAGAGTTGAATTCATATCACTTTTTAGTTTCACCTGCTCCCTCAAAATGTCATTCTCATTCTTGATATGCCTATTGAGTACTTCTAACTCATACTTATCTCTTCTTAGCACATCAATTTCAGATTTTGGTGGGCTGGGAGTTCTGTCTCTACTTTCTGAAGCTGTCCTTTCTAATGACTCAATATAATTGTAAATTTGTTGTTGTGCTGGGTCAATTTCTGGAGTTTCTTCATCCTCAATGTTTATGATCCCTGTTTGTCTAACTTCTGTTTTCTTTAGTATACCTCTAAGTCTGTGGCTCCGTCTTGGTTGAGATGGCCCTTCACCTCTTTCTTTGGCATATCTTTTTATTATCCTCTCCTTCTTAAGTTGCTTCTTTATTTGAGCCAACTTCTCAGAAATCATCTCTTCACTGTCCTCTTGAATTGATTTACCAGTTTCAACTTCAATAGTTTTGGAAATTTCCCTTCTCTTGCTTCTTCTTGTAGGTTTGCTTTCAGGTGGAGATTCTTTGGGTTCCTCAAAATGGTTCCTCACTAGAAATTCTTCCCAATTATCTCCCATTTTCCTCAAATGATGTTCAATTAAGATTTTGACTAAACCATGGTGATAAAAAGTTGTTTTTAGAAATTGAACCCTTTTTTGAACGTTTGAGGCCATTCTTTTCAGACTATGAAGTAGGAAAAAGGGAAAATTATTTTCCTCATCTAAGAAATGCATCATTAACCGAATATGGTCGACATAGAGAGTACCAAATCTACCTTCACAGGTGATAAATTTTTGCAAAATGAGTAACATGTTCCTCCACTTATTCTTTAATGCCGAGCTAGGAATACCCTTTTTTAAAAATGGAAACATCCATACCTGGAGTCTTAAGCATTTGCCTCCATGCTTCGTTATGGAATTCCCTATTTTTGAACCACCTTTCTCCTTGTCTAGGTAGTTTCGTTGCCTCTGCAATGAAAGCCTCTGTAACAGTGAATTTAATGTCTCCTATTTCGACCTCGGCTCCATTGAAGGACCTTGCAAATGTTTTAGTCACCTATTTGTGGAAACCACTAAATTTCTCCAAAAATTGCAACCAACCTGCTTGCTGTAACATTTCTCTGATTTGTGGATATCCCTCCAAGTACTTGGTTCCGACTGGTTCAGTCCTCACTATTAGACCCATAGCTTTTCTTCCAACCTTCAGTTTACTGCTCCTCTGCTCACGGTGAAATGGTTGTTAAAGAGATATTTCTGCCCCAAAGATGTTTCCTCCATTTTATAGAGCGGAATGGCTAATTATTGGCTGCGGAAATGAATGATATGGAGTGGTTTTGAAACGAGTATAATGCGGTGAGGTGGTTCATATGAGTTGAAATCTAACACAGAAGAAAAGACCGCGGAGATATTTCGTTAAGCAATTCAAAATCATCATTAAATACTTCGGCCTAATGACGTGACTGATCAAATCATTTCAGTACTTTAACCGTTAAGTTTTAAATGATAATCGGGTATGGTAAGATGGAAGGATTTTTTTGTTCAATTTTTTTATGATATGGTCGATAGGCATGATCAACATGACTAATTAAAATAACCTTTTTGAATCATATATGACTTAACTATGCTAAAATTTTCATGATTTGTCACCATAATAATTTCATACCTTTGCCTTTCCTTTGATTTTCTTTGTGGTTTCGATATGCCTTGTCCTCAATCATTGATCTTCAGTTCCTCATAACTCCTTTGATTTTTCTTGTTGTCTTGAATATGCAGGATCAATTTGCTACTAAATCAAATGTTTACTGGATAGTGCCTTCAGGGTCTCTGGCTGTAGAATGTCTGACTGGCTGCAGAATGCCTGATTGGCTGCAGAATGTCTGATTGATTACAGAATGTACCTGTAGAAGTCTTAAAACATGGAATGGAATGGTTTGAAGCATGAATGGAATGATGGAATGTTGTATGAAATGAGTTAAAAATGGATAATGAAATATGGTGCAATGGATTATGGGTGAAGTGAATAATGGAATGAAATGAATCATAATTATGAAGTGGAGTGAAAAAGTGGCCTGCAACTTCTGATGTGTATTCTTCAATTGCAGAAAAGATCAAATTTAAAAATCTGAAATGGAAATGAGGTGGATCATGGAATGAAATGAATGAAGTATGGATGAAATGAAATGGAGTATGGATGAATGGAGTGAAATGGATCATAAGTGGGATGTGAATCACTTATGATTTTATGATAGCTGCTTGCAGAGAAAAAAAACAAACTTGAAAAGCTAAAGTGTCAGAAAGATTATGATTTTCACTCTATCTTTTCTATATAAACATGCTAATCAGAGATTATTTTTCATGTTTATAATTTATTTTTATTTTATTATTATTATTATTATTTATTATTATTTATTATTTTTAATTTTTTTTTTCAATTATCTGACTTCAGAAAATTCAATTAAGTTGATGAAGAAGAAAAATTCTTCTTCATTAGCTTCACATCACTGTTTTCCTGGAATCTTTTGACAAATTCTTCTCTTGAAAGTGGCTTGTGATACAACTTCAATCTATGACCATTCACAAGAAAAGTGACATTTTCTTCATCTATTGTTCTGATTTTTATTGCTCCATTGTCAAAAATTCTCATAATTTCATATGGTCCAAGCCAATGTGTTTAGAATTTACCTTGAAAATCCTTGAACTTTGAATCAAACAAGAGAGCCCAATCACCTTCTTTGAACTTCTTTTCCTTGATGTACTTGTCATGCCATCTAGTCCTTTTCTGTTGGACTATACTTGTTTTCTAAACTGCATCTTGTCTAATCTCATCCAATTCATTAATCTGCTCCAATCTGTGCTTTTGTGCCTCTGATAGATCAAGTCCTAGCTGAACTGCCATTTTGAAAGTTTGAATCTGGAACTCTATGGGAAACAAAACTTGCTTTCCATAAACAAGTTCATAAGGAGTATGGCCTGTTGTGCTTTTCCATGTAGTTCTATAGGCCCACAAGGCTTCAGGAAGCCTATCTGCCCAATCTCTTCTATGAAAATGAACAGTCTTCGTCAGGATCCCTTCAATGACCTTATTATTAGATTCCACTTGACCATTTTCTTGTGGATGATATGGAGTAGATTTTCTGTGTCTGATTTTGTACCTCTCCATCATTTGTTCCACTAGCTTTGATGTAAATTGAGCTACTTGATCCGTAGAAATTTCCCTTGGGACACCAAAATGAGTAAAAATATCCTCAAAAATAAAATTAACTACAGATGCTTCAGTAGCAGAAAGTAATGGTTTGGCCTCTACCCATTTAGTAACATAATCAGTGCAAACTAATATATATTTCTTTTGTCTTGATGGAAGACTAATAGGTCCTACAAAATCCAAAGCCCATTTTTCAAAAAGTTCAATATGTACCTGAGGCTGCAATGGCATCTCACCTGAAAGAGAAGGTTTCCCTACCCTTTGGCAACTGTCACACCTTTTGACATACTCTTTAGCATCTTTGAAAAGGGATGGCCAATAATATCCCAAATGAAGGATCTTATAGGTTGTCCTTTTATCAGCAAAGTGTCCGCCACAAGGTTCATCATGACATGCCTTGAGAATCTCAGGCATCTCATCTTCCTGAACACATCTCCTAATGATAAAATCTGGACCTGCCTTGTATAACTCATTAGCAACCCATGAATATTTTGCACTGTCATAAATGATATTTCTTTTGTCTCTTGCATTCATTATTGAAGGAAATTTCCCTGAAACTAAATAATTAGCAATGTCAGCAAACCAAGGAGTTTGAGTAGAAATTGCAAAAAGATATTCATCGGGAAATTGATCTTCAACTGGGGTATTGTCTTGGATGTTTTGGAGTCTAGATAGGAAATCAGCTACTGTGTTTTGTTTTCCAGGCCTATCTAGAATGGTAATGTTGAATTATTGTAAAAGAAATAACCATCTTATGACTCTGCCATTAGTAATTGATTTGTTCATTAAATATCTAATTGCAGAGTGATCTGTGTGAAGAAAAGTTTCATAGCCTGTTATATAGTGTCTGAATTTGTTTATGGCATGAACAACAGCTAAAAACTCTTTTTCAGTTACAGTATAGTTTAACTCTGAAGGAGTCAAATTTTTACTGGTATAGTAAATGGCATAAGGAATCAGGTCTTTTTGTCCCAATACTGCTCCTAGAGCTGTATCTGAGGCATCTGTTGAAATATGAAAAGGTAACTTCCAGTTAGGTCCCCTTAAAATAGGTGCTTCAGAAATTTTTGTTTTCAGGGTCTCAAAGGCTAACTGGCAATCAGGATTCCACTTGAATTCACAGTCTTTGGTAAGTAATTTGAAAAGTGGAGATGTTATCTTGGTGAAGTTTTCTATAAACCTTCGATAATATCCTGTAAATCCTAGAAAACTCCTAACATATTTTTGACAACTTGGAATAGATAAGTTAGAGATGACTTCAACTTTTGACTCATCAACTCTAATCCCATCCCCTGAAATGTGATGTCCTAAAACAATTCCTTCAGTAAACATAATAAAACACTTCTCATGACTAAGTGAAAGATTTGCTTCTTTACATCTCTTTAAAACTTTTTCCAAGTTTGTTAAGGCTTCTTCAAATGTGTTTCCATAAACTGTGAAATCATCCATATATACCTCTACACAATCATGTATTAGATCTGAAAAGATTCCTAGTATTGCCCTTTGAAATGTTGCGTGTGCATTGCATAGTCCAAATGGCAATACTCGATAAGCATAGGTACCCCAAGGACATGTAAATTTGGTTTTTTCTTGATCTTCAAGTGCTACCTGAATTTGATTATAACCACTAAACCCATCTAGGAATGAGAAGTACTTTTTTCTAGCTAATGTATCTAACACCTGATCTATGAAAGGTAAGGGAAAATGATATTTAAGAGTAGCTTTGTTTAATTCCCGAGAGTCAATACATACTCTCCATTTACCATTTTTCTTTGGTACAATTACCAAAGGAGAAACCCACTGACTTTCTGAAATGGGATAGATGAAGTTAACATTTAATAATTTCTGCAATTCTTCCTTAACAATCTCCCTAAGATTTGGATTCATCCTTCTCTGAGGTTGTCTGATTGGTTTACAATTTTCCTCTATGTAGATGTGATGAGTGCAAGTCTTGGGGCTTATCCCTTTCATATCAGTGTAATCCCATGCATATGCAGAAGAATGTCTCTGTAATATCTTGACTATCTCTTCTTGTTGAGATTTCTCTAGGTTCTTGTTTATGTTTAAAGTTTTGCCTGGAAATATCTCAATTGTAGAGCTGCCAAATTTATCCATGGAATAGAGAGACATTTGCCTTGATGACAAAAACTCAATGTTGGATTCTTCTTGAAATTGTTCATTCTTATATTCCGAAGAGGATTCAAATTTTTCCAAGGTATTCAGAATTTGGCTATCTTCACTAATTTCTGAAATTGTGAAGAGAGGTTGTAAGTCTTCTTCATCCTCTATCCATTGAGTATCATCTAATTCTGTAATTGTTCTTGCTGGAGGATACAAGGTAAATTTCTTAGTTGAACTACCATCAGAGATATACATATCACCAGATCTACAACTAATGAAAGCATCAGTTGTAGCTAACCAAGGTCTTCCTAATATAATAGGGTGTCCTCCTAGATTATTCTTAGGGGTTAGGATCATAAAGTCCATAGGATACTGTTAGTGTGAATCCTTTGTCGAAGTGTACGAAAAAGGACCACTTTAGCTATGCATAACTAATAGCCCTAACAACAAAAGTGGCTGCCAATATCTTCAGATCTGCAGTTAGTTGATCAAGAAAAGAGCTGCAAAAAACCAGATCTATGTATAGAAAGACATTAAGCAGTAAAAAGAAGGGTTTGCTCCATATACCAATAGACAAGACCAGAACAATTTTTGAAAGAATTTGTGTATTAAGGGCACCTGGGAGGAAAAAAAGAAGGCATATCCAATTCTCCTCAGTGGGATGGGTTCTTGGAAGTCCTCAGCACTTCAGATCTAGAATCTCTCTCTCTTGTTGGTGTAGAAAACCCAGACAAAGAATGGAACTCAAAGGGAGCTCACACAGAAAATAGTGGAAAAATGTGACCAAGTGTATAGATCCAGAGTGATCTAATAGGCAACAAAAGGTGAAGAATGGTAGGAAAAACCCTCCTATTTATAACAAAATATTGGGTCATTCTAGATCTTGGTGCATGATTAAAATAATGTTAACCAAATCTAGATCCACCTTTTATGGGATATTTTATTATATTTGTTGGAGGGAAAAGTATTTGACTTGGGTCAAATCCCTTTATTTGTTAATAATAAATAAATAAATGATTTATTTATCTTTTTAAGGAAGTGGTTGAAGGATAATTAAATAAATAATGATTTATTTAATTATTTGTGGGTGATTTGGTCATATTTATCAAGGAATATTATCTAAATAAGATTTAAATAATTATTCCTAGAAAATAATAAGATAAATAAAGGTTTATCTAATTAATTTCTTTGTTTTGGGTTAAACATGACTAGGAATAATAATTAAATTATGGTTTAATTAATTATTCTATGAGGAAAATCAAACAAATATAGGTTTGTTTAATATTTCCTTTTGGGGTTTTCTGTTTAGACCATAAACAACCTAATAAATGTGGTTTATTAAGTTATTTTACATAGTGAAAGCAATTTTACTTAGGGTAAAATTGGTCTTACATGGTGTACTTGGGTCCATCTAATCATAATAGGTTAGATGACCAAAAAATGGTGTAACAGATACTCCCAAGAATCTAGGGACACTGGAATGCCTTCTATTACCCCATCAGGTTTAATCATAGATCTGTCTGCTAATTGTAATAATGTGGGTGTAAAAATAAGATTAGGAAGTTTCAGTTTATCCATGATTTGTCTACTCATAATATTGATTGCTGCTCCTAAATCAATAAGTGTGTTTTGGATCTCAATTCCATTGATGTGAATTTTAACAACTGGATTTCCTGGGTCTAGATACTTTGGAATAGCAATCTTACCCATCATGATATCTGCTATTTTTCCTGCCAGTTGAATTTTCTTTATCTCTCTTATTCTTTTTCTTGTTTTCTTCATGCTCAACTCCTTTATTATCTTTGCTAAGATTGGAATTTCCTTGATGGCTTGCAATAATGGGATCTTAATACAAACATTTCTCAGCTCATCTAGGAAATCATAATTAGGCACCGTGATTTTTTTTTCTACACCCCTATCAATTTGAAATCTTTCTGGAAAGGGAGGTGTAGAAGTGGATGTTGATGGCTGCTCTAATATAGGAGTTGAAATTATTGGTTCTTTTTGTTTTGATTTTTCAATGTTTGGGTCTTGGAAAGTTGTGTTCTCTTCAAGACTTTTATTTACCCGTAGAGAATCTTCCTCAGAATTGTCTTGCTCTTGTATGATTATAGAAGGTTTCCTCTTTTCAAGTATTCTTCCAAACCTAAGTTGAACATCACTAAGGTCTAAAGGAGTGATCAAATAAGTTGGAAATTGTTGGCCTTCTATCATGTATGTGTTCTGAGGATTTTTATTGTTGGGGTTTGGTATGGGTTGGGCAGGCAACTGATTTGTTTTCTGAGGAAATGGTAATGGAAGTGGTTGATTTTGATGTTGTGGATTTTGAGAATTTTGTTGAAAATTTTGTTGAGGAGGGAAATGTGGATATAGTGGATAGGATGGTGGATATTGGTAATACTGAGAGTATCTTCCATAGGGATTTTGTGCTCCTTGCGCCCAAGTTTGTGATTGATTTTGAAATTGGGGCCAAGGTTTCTGCCAAGGATTCCAATTTGGTGGAGGTTGATTATACATTTGATCATGGAATCCTTGTGTTTGAGGTCCTTGCCAAGGCCTCTTGGAGACAAAATTGAGAGATTATGTGGAACTTGTAGGAGTATCTTCTTGAAAGACAGCTTTAAGACTAGGAAGTGAAGGAAAACTCTTGGTCTCATGTTTTTCTAAACAAATTACACAAGTCTCCACAACTTTGGCATCCAAAGGGCACTCTCTCAAGGCATGTTTCTTTCTACATTTGGGACAAAAGATTGCTAAGGCATCAGATTCAACTTTTTGATTGTTTTGTAACTTAAGGGTGTCTATCTGTTCACTAAGACTCCCCAAGATATCATATTTAAACTCATCAAGCATATGTCCTATTTCTGCCCTACTTACTGTCCCAGAAGCAGACTTACTTGCCCTTGCAAGAGCAGGGTCTCTTGGTCCTTTTACAGTTTTAGATTTCCCTCTTGAAAGGTTGATACATAATTCAACTATTTCAGGTAATGTAAGCTGAGATATATCCCCTTTTCCCATAATGTTAAGGATATCTAACCATTCATCCCTAATTGTCTTCAAAAAAAGAGCTTTCAAAGTGTCTTGGTCTAAGTTTTCCATTTTTTCTCTTTTAATGTTGTAGTGAAATCTCTCCAATAAATCTTCCAAATTTTTCATCTTCTTTTTGTAGCATTTTAAACACTTCATCCTTATGGTTGACTGGCATACATTAATCCAAATACCTCTCTAGAAATTCTTGTTTCATGTCTTCCCATGTCACAATATAACTGTTGATCAAACTCATAAACCACTTCAATGCTGCTCCTTTCAATGTTGAAGGAAATAGTTTAAGTTTTTGAGCATCTTGTAATAGTCATAGGTTCTACATAGGACTTCAAATTCAAATAGGAAGGTTTCAGGGTCTTCAGTTTTAAGTCCATAAAAGTTTGGAAGGACAGAGGGTGAAATGTTTTTCATAGTTGTATTGGTTTCTTCATCTACTATAGGAAACCCAAAAGAGCTTCCCATTTCTCTTCTACCTCTTCCTCTGCCTCCTTCTCCTTCTACACCTCTACCTCCTTCTCCTTTACCTCTACCTCTACCCCCTCTAAATAGTGTGTGTTCTCCATTAAAAACTCCTCCTCCCCCTTCTTCTGCCATAGTTGATTCTTCTGTAGAAGTTGAAAAGTTTATGTCCCTAGCAGGGGTTGCTGAATCTTCTTCCAAGACAGGTTCAGTGGGTAAGGTGGAAAGTCTTTCTGATCGAATATCTTATCTTAAGTCCTCTGGAAGTCTAGGATTAGTAAAGGATGAAATGTGGGTTTGAGCTGGAGGTGTGCTAGCTCTTGGTCTTGGTGAAACAAGTGGTGTTCTAGGAATCAAGCTTCTGCTTTTTATGAATCTACCCCTTGAGTCTATTTCTCTACACATATCATTGTTTTTGGGTGGTAAGAAACAAGGCTACCTAGCTACACTTCCTCGGCAATAGCGCCAAAATGTTGTGCTCAACTTAGTGTTCCTAAATTGAGGTCATAAATTATCAACCAGGATCAGTAAACTGCTGAAGTGTGGTGCACTATATGTGCCTAGGTATCTATTTCTCACTACGTTGTGTTTAGTGTTTTTATGATGTTTTTGGTTTTATGGTTTTATGTTAAAAAGGAAAGCACTAAATGTTGATGAAGGACAGTTGTTGGACACACTAAAAATAGAGCAAAACCTATTCTAAACTGTGTAAGGAACTAAAGAATAGAAAATGTAAAGTTTGATAATGACTCCTAGTAAGGAAAAAAATCACAACATGAACTCAATAACTCATAGCATGAACTCATCCAATTCATTCATTAGGAATATGTTGGAATAGTTTGAGAAAAGAACAAGTTTAATACAAATGAGGTTCTCCTAAGGACACAATCATCTTACAATATTACAAAGAATCTCATCCATGGCTAGAGGTTTATTGGAACAAAATTGAAAAGAGATTATTTGTAGCACAATAAAATTTCTACTCTAAATTAACTTGTAATGCTAAGATTACTCCATTCTGCAGATTAGCTTGTCACTAGTAAACCTCATCCAAAAGTTAGAGATTTTATAAAATATTTTTTGGAAAGAAAGGTTTAATTGTGAATTTGCAAAGGATTGCATAATAATCAAGGCCTTAAATTGATATTAATAACTCATGTCCAGATGATTATGTATTAATATAAATTCAGAACAAAATAAGTTTTGTAAATAATGAAGGCCGTGGAATCTGATGTCAACAATTAATACTACTTAAAGAACAATGGATAACACTGAGAAAGCAATTGATCAAACTTGAAACACAGTAACCACAACTAAACTACAGTGCCATTAACCTAATTTGAAATATAGTGAACAAAGTTGAACTAGAATGCCACTAATCTAACTTGAAATGTAATGAATTAAAACTGAACTAGAGTGCCATTATCAAACTTGAAATATAGTGACAGAATTAAACTAAAATGACATCTACCTCCGGAGTGCTACAACTAGACTAAAGATGCAACTAATTACTGGAATGTTTCAGCTCTATCTCATTCAGAATTAGTGGTATTTTGGAATAGTTTGTAGAACAGGACTGGCTGCAACATGTTATGTAAATGAACATGAAAGCATAAAATTCAACAGAACACAACAAAGCTCTAAAACACCACAGCTATGTCCCATCCAAAATTAGTGATATTTTGGAAGAGTTTATAAGATCATGACTAGCTGTACAACTGATGTAATTGAGCATAAGAACGTAAAACTAACTCCTAAAATACTACAGTCACACCTCATTCGACATTAGTGATATTTTGGAAGAGTACGTAAGAACGAGACTAAGCTGTAGCATCTAATGAAAATGAATAAAAACTCAAAGTTCAGAAAGTCAATTAAACTAGGAATGAAACAAGGCTAAATTACTTATCTAAATTATATGAACAAAGCTCCTCAGGTAGCAGGGGCCCTCTACCACCGGAGTAGCATGAAAATCTACTCAAGATTGACTCAGCTCGTGCAATAAAATGATGTTTCTTTCATTAAAGGAGAAATTCTTCAAAACAGAGTATTTACGACCTTCAAAGATCTAGCAACAAAACAAAATCTAACCAACGATTTCTCGGTCTCCCGAGTCATACTTATAATGAAATTACATAACTACTCTTTGAGAAAAACGGGGATAAGTGTCTTTCCCACTTCTAATCAAATTAAAGCTCTTATTAACAGTCTTGTGCTTAACCGCAGACATCTGTAGAGTCCGTGTTTTGATAGGAAACTGCTTCTCTTCTATGTGCATAACCGCTTTGATACTTTAACTCAGACTTCGTGGGGAGCAAGAGATGATGGGGAGGGAGGTGTTGTGGATTTCACCCATATGCCTTTTTCTTTATAGTGACACCTGGAACCTACATAAACATGAGGATGGCTGCAGAACAAATGACTGGTTACTGAATGCTTGTATTCTGTAGCCAAGTCTTAGTCAAAATTACTACACCAACAAAATCATAAAAACATAGCAAGTTAGTCATTATATAAATTCTTAAAGCAATTTTAATTAATCCTATTGATTAGTTAAGCCTGTAATTTATGAGGGAAAAAGAAAATGAAGTAGAATGTGGTGAAAGAGAAGAACATCTTTGGGGCTCAACAGCTAGACCAGTGCAGATGCAGGCACACAGTTCGAGATAGATTCTAGCTTAATGCCAAGGGAATCTTTTGATCTCAGGGAGCTAAAATTTTCAGAATGTATTAAACTTTACATGAATTTTAACTAGAATTTTGCAGGGAACGCGATGGTACGCCCAGATTTTCCTTTTGAGCAGGGGTTTTTCAGATTCCTCGTGGAGGAGAATCTTCAAGAATCTTGAGGGAATATTTCAGATTCCTTGAACGCTGAAATTCGCCGGTGTCAGAATGAGATCAAATTTATACTCATTCTTCTCAAAATTTAGTAAGGATCTCAATTGTGAGATCAGATCCCTATTTTGAGTCACAGATTTATAGATTCCTGGTGGAGCAACATCTTTGAGGAATCTAAGGGGAATCTAAAAGATTCCCTAAGGCCCATATTTTCACTTTGTCAGAACTCATAAATTTGAAAGTCGATTTTGCACTATTTGATGACAAAAATTTGATGGTGTATTAATATTTTCCATCTGAGCTTTATATTTTTCGGCCACTTTTCAAAGTGGATTTGCAGGGGTCAGCATTCAGTGAGTGAGCAGTCAATTTCACACCTTTCGACACCACGACTGTGATGGTGATTTCATATCCAGCACCGGAGCAACTCATTATTTAGTCATCTTCAGTGTGAGGTATATGACGAGTTGATTTCATGTACTTCTTTTTCTCTTTGCTATGAGATGCATTGTGTTGTACAGATCCCTGTTGATGTTTGATGTGGGATCTTGTTTTGTTCTTGATGTGAGATTTACTTTCTATCATGGATTTGTAGTATTTTTGAGATCCCTTTGCTGCCATATTGGCGAGATACTCATTATCACATGTATGTTTGATTCAGATCCCTTTTTTTCCATGTTGGCAGGATACTCTTAGTCATTATGTGTGAGTTATTGTCATACTGATAGGAGTCCTTTTTGTGAATGAGAGCTCCTATAGTGGAAAATCTCGTGGAGAGGTCCAACCACTCCTGCGTGAGGGCATTTTTCTTTTATGACAAAGAAAAAACCATCCATGTACGTCTTCACTCCTTAAAACACTTAATGCAGCGACCTACACCATCTTGACACCGAGGCCCGAAGATGTAGTCCCTCGTGGACAAAATCCGTTATCAATGTCTTATGTTTCTCATGATTTTTATGTTCCTCTTCTTTACAGCATGCAGATGTTCATTTATTTTCAATAATTATTTAACTAAATGAAATTCTAACACATCAGCCGAAGTAAAATTTCTTGGTTAAGGGTATCAGGGATTTACCCGGATCATCCTAAAAGCATTGCAGACTTACAACAGTTCCATAAAAATCTCCTTTTTAGATGGGAAGTGAAAAAGAATCCCCTTCATATCCTTCCATAATATGAGGGATTAAGGAGAGCTCAAAATTAATTTTTTCAAGATTATTGCATTAGATTTAATAATGTTTACAATTCCATCCTAGCAACAATAAAACCTCCACCAGGATTAGCCTTGATTCGTTTCCCAAATGGATTTGATGTCGATATGGCTTATCAATAAAGAGAAAGGAACCCACTTACTCCTCAATAAATGCAAAGAAATTTTGTTACTGTAGAAGCTAATTTTTTAGCCAAAAGGAAAATTTTAAGAACTTAGAGAAGAATGACCATAAAATAGGAACCTTCTACTTCTTCATCAAATGCAAAATTAGACAGTTTAGTTAAAACTGTTGAAAGAATTTGGATAGAATGATTGTGACTTATAGAGCCCCTCTAAGAGAACCTCAAGGGGGGTCTCAAATAAAAAATCCAAAATTTAGAAGACAACAACACCAAATCAAGGAAAGGAAACAAAGAAACCAAGTTGATCAACAACAAATCATACCCCCTTTCCAAGAAAATTTTGCTGAAGAACAAGAAATTGAACAAGAACTAGCAAAAGATCAATCAATCTCTTTGGGGAGGGAGAAAATGATGTTTTTTTTCTAAGGAACAAAAATATCATTTCTTTTTGTCTCAACCAGAGGATATTCTTGCAGAATCAGTAGACTATCAAAATGGATATCAAAATGCTATCATGGAAGTACACAAAAAACGCAATTTGAGAAGTAAAAATACTGCACCAAATCCTCGCAAAAACGCTCAAAGGTTCAAATAAGGAGCTGTCATTGGAGTGTGGATCTCAAACAAGAAATCGTGTACAACCAAAAAGTATTCTTACAAACTCAATTTTGAATGCACAAACAATGTAGTTGAATATGAAGCTTTGTTATTGGGACTTCAAACGTTGAAACAAATGGGAGCTAAGAGAATCTAAATTCATGGACATTCTGAACTTATCATAAAACAAATCAAAGCAGAATATGTAGCTAAACATCCTAGAATGAGAGAATATAGGAATGTTTTTTTATACTATTTATAGTGTTTCCCATAATACCAGTTGTCATTAATTTCATAATGTATTTTCTGATGCATTGGCCACTTTTGCAAGTACATGTAAAATTCCCTTTAGAGCAAGCAAAAAGTTAGAAATTGATGTCAAACATCGACCTGCCATTCCTGATAATATTAGATACTAGCAAGTATTTGATAATGATGAACAACATAACCATTTCCTACAACTCAAAGATGATTTTGAAAAATTGAACATTGACATAGGGAAATATGTTGATGACAATAGAGAAATGAATATTTTCAGTCAAACTAGTGAAGATTTTGAGGAATCTGAAATATTACAACTCAAGAATAATACAATCCGAAGAGGTCGTGTACCACTTGAATAATTGTTTGTCTTTAATGACGTGACCAAAAAACCTTCAATTCAGCCGATTGGATTTGAAGTAGAGAATTGCAATGTAGGCACTGAAGAAAATCCCAAGATTGTTAAACTTTCTAAGTCATTATTTCCAAAGGAAAAAAAAAGTACATTGATTTGTTTAAGGAATATACATATGTTTTTACATGGGGATATCAAGATTTGAAGGTATATGATAAATCTATAATTCAGCATAATATCCCTGTAAAGGAAAATCAAAATCCTTTTAAATAGAAGCTGAGAAGGGGAAATCCTGTCCTATTTCCTTTAATTGAGAAGGAAGTTAAGAAACTATTTGATGCAAATATCATAGTGCCCCTCAGATATTCTAAATGGGTGTAGATTTTAGAAACATGAATAAAGTCTCACTTAAATACACTTACCCTTTTCCAAAAATGGATCATATACTTTAAAGAGTACTTGTATCAAGTATAATTTAATTATTGGATGGTTTCTAAGGTTATAACCAGATATTGGTGCATCGGGATGACTAGGAAAAACTGCTTTGAAAACACCTTGGGGAACATTTATGCATGTCAAAATTCCTTTGGGATAATGAACGCAGGAGAAAATTTTCAAAGAGTAATGGATATTGCTTTTGCAGAAGAAAAAGACAAATTTATTGTTATCTACCTAGATGACATTATCATTTTCTCCAAGTTTGATGAAGATCATTTGCATCACTTAAAGATTGTTTTTGAGAGATGTAGAAAATATGGCATATCTTTAAATCTGAATAAATATCGTTTCAGAATGGAAGAGGGAAATTTTTTAGGCCATATAATCTCCAAGGATGGCATTAAAATTAATCCTAGCAGAATTGAAGAAATTATGAAAATTGACCCTCCAAGAAATAAAAAGGAAGTGCAATATTTTATTGGTATGATAATTTTTTTGAGAATATTCATACCTAACCTGGTTGAGATTTTGAGAACCATAACCAATATGTTTAGGAAAGACACTAAAATAAAATGGAATGCAGAGGAAAAATAGTCATTTAATGAAATAAAATAAGCATTGACTCAGGCTCCTGTATTGATTAGTCCACATTATACTAGATACTTCATGATATTTTATTTTTCTTCAGAACATACTATTGTTGCAGTTTTATTATAGCAAAATAAAGAAGAACCTGAGAAAACTATAGCTTTTTTCAGTATATGATTAAGAGATGCCTCTTTGAAATATAACATTATGGAAAAACAATATTTTTCATTAGTCAAGGCATTAAAGGATTTTAGAGTGTTTGTTTTACATTCTCACATAATTTCTTGTGTCCCAAATTAAGTATTCAAGGATATCCTCACTCACAATGATCCAAATGGAATGGAAGAGGGAAATTTGTTATGCCATATAATCTCCAAGGATGGCATTAAAATTGATCTAGGAAGAATTGAAGAAATTATGAAAATTGATCCTCGAAGAAATAAAAAGGAAGTGCAATATTTTATTGGTAGAATAATTTTTTTGAGAAGATTCATACCTAACTTGGATGATATTTTGAGAGTCATAGCCAATATGTTGAGGAAAGACACCAAAATTAAATCGAATACAGAGGAAAAATAATCATTTAATGAAGTAAAACAAGCATTAACTCGAGCTCCTGTATTGATTAGTCCAGATTATACCAAATACTTCATGATATTTTCTTTTTCTTCAGAACATACTATTGATGCAGTGTTATTACAGAAAAATAAAGAAGGACATGAGCAACCTATATATTTTTTCAGTAGAGGGTTAAGGGATTCCTCTTTGAAATATAAAATTATGGAAAAATAAGCTTTTGTGTTAGTCAAGGCCTTAAAGGATTTTAGAGTTTTTGTTTTACAATATTACATAATTTCTTATGTCCCAAATGCAGTAGTCAAGGATATCCTCACTCATAATGATTCAGATGGAAAAAGAGGTAAATGGATGGCAATAATCCTAGAATATGATTTTGGAATAAAACCAACAAACCTTATCAAAGGTCAAGGATTGGATAAGCTAATGGCTCAGTCAAATTTCCATGCACTAGACATAAATTTTATGGTTGCTCTGGATGAAGAGAAAGGGTTGGTGACTCCACAACTTTCATAAAGTTTTGTTACTTCCCCTTTTTATTCAGAAATTGTCCATGTTTTGCAAAATTTACAAGCCCCTCCTGGTTTGACAAAGACGAAAGCAAGATTTCTTAAATTGAAAGTTGTAAAATTATGCATCCTAGATCAAGCCTTGTATTGGAAAGATGTTGGTGGTATTTTGCTGAATTTTCTACTGAAAGATGAAAATGATAGGATAATGAATGAATTTCATGAAGGATATCGTGGAGGACACATGTATTGGAAATCTACTGCAAATATAGTTTTAAGGGCAGTTTTATATTGGCCTACTTTGTTTTTTGATATTCATAAGAAGGTATCAACTTGTCATCAATGTAAAAAATTTTAAGGCAAAAGGAAGCTCTTGCCTTTACCTTTGAAACCCATTTCAGTTGAAAATACTTTCCAACAATGGGGATTGGATTTCATAGGTGAAATTCATCCTAGTTCTTCAACTCAACATAAATGGATCATGACTTCCACTAACTACTTCACCAAATGTATTGAGGCCATTCCAACCATACAAGAAAGATATTATTTAATTATTCAGGTTTTAGAAGGTAATATTCTATCCATATTTGGTTTCCCACACAAAATAATTATCGATAATGTTGTTGCTTTCAAATCTAAAAGGATGATAGATTTTTGCAACAAATACCACATAATGTTAGGAAATTCTATTTTCTATTATCCTGAGGGAAATGGGTTATATGAATCTTATAATAAGTCTCTTGCCAACATAATAAAGAAACTATTGCAGGAAAATAAAAAATCATGACATAAAAAGTCGGTTAATGCTCTATGGGATGACAGGATTAGTACAAAAATGTCAATTGGAATGTCACCTTTCCAGTTGGTTTATGGAACAGATGTAATTTTTCCTATCCCTCTAGGTATTCTTGTGCTAAAATTTTTTCAGGAAATAGATCTAGAACCAAATGATGAACAAAGAAGAATAAATCAGATGATACAATTGCAGCAAGCAAGAGAAGAAGTTTACAATAAATCACAAGTAATTCAGGAAAAAGTAAAAAAGACTCATGATATTTTTCTAAAGTGGGATGAAAAAAATTAAGAAAAAGGAAAACATGGTAAGTTTGATAATATATGGAAAGGTCCATAAAAGGTTGCAGCTATAAGAGGAAATCATACATTTCTGTTAGAAGATCTAACCGGATAAATAGTGTTAGGAGGGTCTGTTAATGGTAGGTTGCTCAAACATTACTTCACTTGAACTCAACTGGTCACAAAGCACCTCGTTCTATATATCATTTTGTTATTTCAAATATTTCAAGTTTGAAATGCATTTCATCAGGAATAGAAGCCAACAGAGAAGGCCCTAAGCTTCTGGTGAGATGTTGACAATTAGTTCAGTTATAGAATAAAATAAAAAATACCCAATTGATCAGGCTACTAGTCTACAGTGTTCTTGGCACCTCATAGGGAGGATGACATCCCCATTGGAACCTATGTTAGGGTATTATATTTCATAGGATCAATTGATGATTATCTGTTGATTTTTTCTGCTATGAATGATTGCAAATAATTATTTCATTCTGCAAAATATTTTCAAAAAGAAAAAAGAAAACAAGACAAAAACAAAATAAAATAGGGGATATAAAAAAATATATATATATATATATATATATATATATATATATATATATATATATATATATATATGTGTGTGTGTGTGTGTGTGTGTGTGTGAAAAAAAAATATGAAAAAAAAATCCCCAATGAGTGAGCTAGCTAAAATGCCACTTCAATTTCAAAAAATAGACATATGTTCAAAAAAATGAAAAAAATATCAAAAACCCTTAGAAAAAGTAAAATATGTGATGCTAGCTCAAATGCTGCATTTTTATGTTATTTAAAGATTGTTTTATATAAATTTTAAATTTTTGGATAATACAACAAAATAATTTTTTCGGTTTGTGTTAACGAGCGCGCACAGATCTACTATGCGGCTTAATCCTGCCCAGATCTACGATAGAGGAAGCATTCCCCCCCCCACGAAGGTTAATATGAGGGTGGGGGGGGGTGGGCGGAAAATGGTTTCGGTGAAACCACTTCACTATACGTGGTAGCCCGTGAAGCATTTTGGGGGGTCCCTTCCCAATACCACTTACCGCCTCCACCCCCCGGAATTACCACCTCCGCTTATTGCCAACACCTCATCCCTCTTCCACTCCCCTCCTGCCATGCGTCCGCTCCCCCACCATTCATCAACCGCCACATACCCTTTACCTTCCTCCACTCTACTACCACCACCTGTCCTGCCACGTCACTCCCTGCCACATCACACAAAGCCATTAAGCTTTCAAATTTTTATGCCAACCCGTTTACAAACATTCCCTACATTAAATTTCTCTTTAAAATTCTCGTTAGAAAATAAACCCCACTCCACACCCGTTGAATTTTCCCATTGTTAAACTAATCCAATAGTTATAAAACCTATGAAAAACTCAATTTCTCCCTTTCACCACAACATCAGGCCTGCGGGATTGAAGAACCACTTATAATCTATTGTCAATTGTTTACACCAACACTGGTTCTTCCAAACAACGAATTCTTCATGGGTAACCTGTTGTGACCTTCTCTTTCACATCAAAATATAAGCTTCTTATTTAATTTTATTTCCCTTGCCTTATTTCAAAAATGTCAAACGAAAACAGGAAAGGGGAAGGCCACTAATTATAAATGCATGAACCCCCCTAGTCCTGGATTTTGATAAGTTACCCTTGATAGATACCCAATACAAAATATTTGAAACTCAATTTGAATTCGACCTATATGAACTCCATAATTGGGCCAAACAAAATTTTATGGACAGAAGTGATGATATAAACATCTTGGAGTCCAATCTCCCTCAATTCATTTTCCCTCAGACTCATTTTTTCCCTGAATTCACTACATGGTATCATCTCAGATACTTTCGAAGTCAAAGAGTTTTTATTTCCCATAACAACCAGACCATTTTCTCCATTTCCCCTGAGAGCATTGGTTAGGCCTTACAGCTCGAATAGGGAGCCTCTCATCATCCTTTTTTTGTCAAGGTTTTGATAGAAATTTATAATAAGTTAACCTTCCACCAAAGAACTCAAATATTTCAGTCTTTCCTTCCAAAAAATGTTCAATTTCCCCGGACTAATCCCCCCTATCGAGTTTCAATTTTTCCTGAAATTTCCAAGCAAGTAGTTTCTATGGTTACTCGACTTCTTGGGTACCATAATGATAAGTGGGTAGATGAAGCAGTTTTCTGTTCAATTTTTGGCATTAGGAAAGTATCCATCAATTCTTTTCAACTTTAGAAAATTTCTTGTAGACTCAATCCATGATCAATTAGTAAATTTTAAAGAAGAAGGTGCTTTCAAGTATCAGTCAATTTTAGTTTATCTCATGCTATATTATCAGTCAGATGAGTTTGATTTCCCTTTACAAAATAAATGCAATGAGGACCATCCTTGGTCAGTGATTCACTAGACTTACATTGTTAGAAATAACTCAGAGGAGTACTCCTATATTGACTTTGTTGATATATTTTTTCATACATCATTATGTTTGTTTAGCAGTGAATAGATTCCAAGGATTTCACCAGATATTAAAAAGTTCCTACATTTGTCATATCAATCCAAGGTGGAGATTCTTATTTATACAAAAATTGCACTGAGATAAGGATATATGGATCATAGTTTCCTCCTTACACGCTACCAAAGTTTGTCCCACTCAGATTGTTTGCATTAGAATGGACCAGGAAAATTCTCAACATGGATGAGCTTCATTTTGTGGCATGCAAGAAGAAGGAAAAATTCAAACCAAATTCACATATTGGACCCTACATCATCAATACCAGAGTTGCAGAAAAATAAGTGGAGGCCATTTTGAATATCATGAAGCTCAAACTCATCTTTTCTTGGTCTTATGATCCCCTGGGCATTATTTCAAAGCTCAAATTGGAACAAAAGAATACTCCCTACACACACACACCTAGGCCTGATATTGAACAATGTGCCAATTAGGAGGAGTCGACAGAGGGTAATTTGTCGGAAGTTGAAGACTAGATCATTAGCCAATAATCTATACCAACACAACCTCTTAAAGAAAAGGAACTAAAAAGTTAAACACAAGCCATGTCCCCTACTGATTCAAAAAATCCAGATCCATAATTTGTTGTTTTCAAGAGGAAGAAAAGGGAATCAATTACTACTCAAAAAACAGATTCAAAAGTTGATCCTTATTTTAAGCCTCAAGTGATTTCTATTTGATATGGGTCTCCGGAAGAGGGGGACACTCAACATCTAAATAGTGAGACTCACTCAAAGATTCCAAATACTCCTTCTACTCGAATAGAAGAGATAGTGCAGTCACCTACTACATGAAGTACAATTCCTCCTTCTACTCAAACATATGAAGCAGTGAAATCACCTACTAAAGGAGCATGAGTTCAATATCCAATGTCATCCAGTTATCAAATTGAAACTCAAAAGAGTATCTTTTCAAGAAACATGGAGATAAAATTGAAGAATTAAGCTTTCAAAGCTTCCACCTACACTGAGTTTTCAAAGAAGACTACTAAAACTCAACACAAGTTACTCTCTGCCTTTGGTTCAGAGAAAGGATAGTTCCAAATGGCCTTCATGGAGCTATTAGTTCCAGCTCCTCGGGGTGTTGAAGACTAAAAAGCCTCCATTTTCTCAATTGATACCAAGAAAATACATGAAATCGATTGGATCGATTTACACAAGAAAACAGGGGAGATGATATTTTCATCACATACCAGTTCGACCAGGAATCTATCTAGATTATAGTCATCCTTGAATAATAGAAATTCACAGTTTAATATTGAAAAAAATTCTTCCTTTGCCAAGGATAATAGAATAAAATCTTTGAAATATCTAATCATAAAGCTAGGGCACGAACCTAAGGATGTCAAAGCAGCAGAAGAACTAATTAAGAGCAAAGAGCCATACATTAATTCATTAAGGAAATAGTTGAAGCTACCCTCCATAGATCATCCTCAAGCTAAAGAAGTTGCTAGTATATAAAAGGAGAAATAAAATATATTTACCATAGTGGTTGAGCAAAATTCACATATACAAAAGATGGAGCAGTCCACAGAAGCACTCTTGAAAGAGAAGGAATGGTGGGAAGCATCTGGAAAACCTACATCAGGCACATGTACAGAAGAAAAAACTTCAATAAAGACCACAACTTCAGAGCCTCTAGAAGAGATTACTAGAGCTCTATATGAATTAACATTAGTTTGAGATGAAAAGGAGAAGTTGTTGGCAGGATTATTTCGGATGGAGGAAAACAAACTCAAAACTGACAATGCATACTTGTCAGAATTACAGAAATATTATAAACTTATCCAACAGATAAAAAATATGAGGACCAGTCTTTTATCATTCAAACATTGTCAGAGGAAAATAAAAATATTTGGAAAAGCATAAATGGAAACATAACAGATATGTGGCATTCAATTCAAAGAAATTTTGAGCAGGAAGAGTTGGTGAAAAGAGTAAAGACAACAATAGAGAATACAAAGGTGGATTTGGAGCACAGACCAGAAGAGGCACAAAATATCATTAAGCTATTAAATTCCAAAACCAATGATCAATTAGAAGATTTGAACATTTCAGATAGAACAACAGTAGTCATGGAAGTTAAGATATTCTTAAAAAAATAACTTGATGATTCAATTGGAGAACAAATTCAGAGACCTTGAGTTGCAGGCCAAGAGGTTCAATAGAAAATTTTCATTGTTGTAGGATAAAGGTTTGCCTACTCTGAAGGATCCTAATGGAAATTTTATCCCATTAGAAAACCACCAACAACAATTATGCAACATAGGTGAGGATGCCTCCAAGTTTGTAAAGGCTAAAGGAGTTATTAGGGGAGAGGCATTCATAAAGGGATTACATTTTGATTTTAATATTCAACCTTAAATTCACAACCTTCATGTAAATAAACCCACTTTTGACATTTACACCGAAGTGGATGAATGATTCATAAATATGGTTAACTTTTCCATTCCAACAGAAGAAAGATGGGACCGATTGCTAGAGTTGATCGAAGGAATATCATTTGCATAAAAATATGTGCAGTCATCACCAAGTTCCTATATATCCTTGACAGCACAATAGACTACCAAATTTTCCCTATCTTTCTCTCTTATCTCTAAAATATGTGTTCCTTTAACATATATTATTTTGTAAAAAAAATTTATTTCAAGTCTGAGACATAGATGTAAATAAATCTCTATAAATATGTTGTAAAAGGACTAAATAAGGGTTGGAAATTGTATGAAGAAAGGGTCTACATTTTTATGTAAATTTGTGTATTTTTTTGAAGTGATCAATTCCATTAATACAGAATTCTTGTTCCAGGATTCCTGTGTCAAGAAATTGGTGATGTATCTTATCATGTGAAGTTGTTATTTTCCCAGTTTTCCATATGTTTTCTATCTCTATTGTTTAAAGAAGAAAAATGGTTGAATTTTTTTAAATACACTCTGCTCTGGATTATAAAAAATATTCATGTTTTCACTCTGATGTTAACTATAGAATTCATCCTAGAATTCCCTATATTTAATTGATTCCTAATCTGTTCATCTTATTCGCCCCACAAATGCTCAAAGATCTAAAATCTCGCCTACCTTTCCCTATTACTACTAAGCTGTTATTTTTGTATTTTATCATCCTAATATTTATGACCCCATTTCCCAATGGACTTTCAACCAAATATTTGAAAAAAAACAACCTATGAAACTCATAGCTAGACTAATATCTTAAGACATAAATCTAAATAAAAAAGAGAGACCCCTCTCTAAAGTTGGAAGGGCTAGATCCCAACTTTACAATTGGTTTTGTGGTTACCTCTGCAATTTCATCCTCAACCTAGGAAAATTACGGAGTGATAACACATGCATCATCACGTGTCATCATTGAACATCTATGTCATGTAGTCGTCATGCTCTAAACCTTTCTCATTACAAATCATCAATGTACTCTTCATGCTTATTTTTTCTTATATCTTGATTGTTTCTTCTTTTATGTTGAACATTCTCGGATCTAGAATAAGAGTTTGTTACGAGAGGGGAGCTTGGGCTACCACCCTTCATTCATCAGGTTTTCATACTGAAATTTCTTTCATTGGGCTACTACTCGAAATATCATCAATGGAGAGCATATCAATAGAGAGTACACCTCAACCTATAAACACATCGGGGAGTGCATCTCAACCCGGAATCTCATGGGGGAGTTGTACCTCTACAACCCCATATCTAGCAATAGTATACTCATTCACGCAGGGGAGACCATCTCAACCCTAGTGTCACGTAGGGAAGCTCACTCTCAACCTAGAAACACATAGGTTTATTTCACATCATGGAGCTCACTCTCAACCCATCCTATTGCCTACTAATATTTCCATCAATGACCCTGAATAGTCATGTGGTAGAACCCTTGCATCATAATATTTCTTGGATGAGATGCCAAAATTACCAAGAGGTAAGGATCACATGCCTCCAAGCCTTCTCAGTCGTTGGCCAAATGGAGAGGTATTCCCAACAGGCCTTGCTTGGGTATGATTCCAACTGGGGTATACTCTGCAACAACTAAAGGTGGAGGACATACTCAACTTATCAAAACTTAAAAGGATCACACACATCCCACGGGTGACAGATATGGAAGAAACTTCTACGACCCTATTTTCCAAAGATCCCTCAACCCCAGGATCCATATATCTCAATTCCTCGTTCTGGGAGCTCAAATAGAAAGGAAGAGTTTGCTCAATGTCCTCGATCAATGTTGCTCTCATCTGGTATCTCTTGATTCTTGTACCTACAGGACATCAAATCAAGCGTTATGTTAGAACATACATAAGCATGTAAATCGCAGCAAGATACCAATGATAACAATATACCATAACCATCCTCCCTCTCATGGAGGTGTCAAACACACATGGATACTATAATCATCCTCCCTCTCATGAAGGTGTTAATCACAAGCCTTAGCTCATCTCGAAAAATTTTGTTTTCTCAAATGGATAAATCACAGTCCCAACTATACGTATTTTGGATTCTATGTCATCATCTTGTATCTATGTCTTATCTAGATCATGATCGATCAACTCTCTAAGTACCTTCTACATCATGCCTCACATCTAGCCTTGCTAGCAGCATTGTACCCAACCTAGGTTGTGCTATGGACTTCTCTTCCAAGATATCATTGCAGATATCATACTAAGGTAGCATCCAAATGTTCTTATCAATACTAATTCCAAACATCATTAGTTCATTCATGCAGCTACTTATCATGGGAGAAATATCTCAACCTTTAAGAGTACAACAAATAAAATATTTTTGGTGGCAATTCTGAGTGAAGTAGCTCAATCATGAATTCAATCATGTTCTACACACATCATATATGGATGAATGTTCAAAATATAACGTCAATTATTCAACCAAATAATAGATGTTGTATCAAGTTAAATCAACATTTGAACTTTAAATCAGAGTGTCCAAGGATTTACATTACACAACGACATTTCAAAAGTCTTGCAATATGGAATTTCTTTCCCAAATTCTAGAAATCAATTCATCATGCCATGATACATCATTACGATATTCACAATTCATCTCCCTCTTACTTATATTTTCAAAGGCTAATCACTTTTCAAGGATAGCCTATGAATATGTATAATAAAATCCATAATAAAAAATCATGGCCATACCTTGGAACTCATTATCCTGAATTCACTAGATAATAGTCACATATAAATAAATCTGAATCAAGGAGTTTGCATCACGCAACACTCTATATGATCCTAAGGCCTTATCATGCCAATATATATAGCCTTATTCAAATAAATTTTGTGTCAACAAAATCAACTCATTATAAGTCAGTTAAAACTATTATCAAATAAATGGATTTCATAGTATCAATTCTTCCAACCAGAGACAGGTAGCGCACATATGAAGTATTGACTTTGTTTCATGCCAAGCTCTCAAGTATTTCATTTTAATCATGTCATTATAGGCCATTTCATTCATTATATGTAATTGAAAAACATCACGGTTAAGTCATGCATGTTCATACTAAGTCACAACAACCATTGTGTTAGGAACAAGGAGGCCAATATAGAACCATATGTCTGTATACTCACATATGACATTGAAGGTCACTATGCCCACATAACATAGTCATCTGGGAAAATAAAACATCACCAGATCAAATCATGTCAACTCCAAATGTGAAATCATGGTAAGATCTATAAATATAGACATGTCTCAATAATTAAGTATTTTATCAATATCAATCGGCAAAAACATGATGCACAATCCTAAAACACAATGACATATCCATATGGATGTCTTGGTCAACTGCACACACAAGTTCGGTTCAAACATACAGACTTTCCCAGCTAACAGATCTTACTGGAATATGAAATACATTTGACATATTCCAAGTGACCATCTGATTTCATGCTTAATTCCAGCAAGTCCAGAAATCAGTTTACAATGGAAAGACAAATCATGGATTCAAAGTACATACCAAATTTATTGTACAGAAATTCAATTATGTGCTTATCAGGCATAGTCACACTATGAGCCTTCCTTTGCGTGAATGAGGCTCAGACCTCTACTATAGATCAACAATTTTAAATAATTAAATCATATTTCAATGAAACATATACTAGCAACATGAAAAAGAATATTTTAGGAGAGTGATTCTCCCTCTAAATGAGAATCCACTTCATTCATGTTATCAACTTGTCTTTATAGGGGTCATGCAATAATAGATCTATTAGATCATAAACACATATCTATCATCAATATCATGTCATCAATATTTCATCAAGGGTTGGAATTGAAGGATCAAGGCATCAGGCTGATGTGATAACACAACCTTAAGATCAAATAATGATACATCAAGTTAAAGCATTTAATTTCACCGCATGTTATAACCACAGATAGTCAAAGATCTGAAACATCAATCTCATAGATATGTCTTTATCATCACGGTTTCCAATGCCATGCATATCATAATCAATAGGATCAAGTTAGGTTAATCAACAAGGTGAAATCACTTCTTTTCTAGGAGCTTTCATCATGCTTATCACACACATTACCATATAAATGAGGTAACCTTCTATAAGAGATCCAATAGATTTTATGCATATCAAGAGTCAAGAGTACCATCCAGTAAAGTCATAATTGGGATCTTAAAAACACACATTAAGTTATGCCACTATATCCAAGATCAGTAATCACATCAAGAACTCTTGCAGAATCAATCAGATCATCATGATCAAAACATTCAATGCCAGGTGAACCATTTCATCATAGGAAACATAAATCCCAATAATTCATATGCATGCATAATCCATATGAGAAGTATACATTCTCAATATATCGTAGGGCTTACCTACCCATCCAATGATGTAGATGAATTATAAATTTTACATAATATACCATGCATGGCTTGTGGTATTACATGTGCACCTTCACATAGGAAGCTTGTAGTGTGCAAGTGCCTCTTACCTTTTCCATATATAGCTGCATTTCTAGATCTAGCCAACTTTCATGCATTTCCAAAGATTCTCAAGAGGGATCCACTCATCACATCTCATCATGGAGGTTAGATGTATCTAGGTTCTCAAATATACATGCAAGAAGTAACGACTAGAAACAATAATCATAGAAATCATATCTATAAGCATAAACAAGAGTAAGGGTTATAAGTCAAGGAGTACTTATCTTCAATGAGAGATGATCCTCTCCCTATTGAACCAACCTTCAAGAGTCAACGATAAATCATAACACAGTGTTTCCTTCTATCAGCAAATTTATCAATACCCATGTCAGCTGTCAAATCGATCCCAAGTACTTGAGCATCTCCTCATAGACCATGTGATGGTTTCATATGCCAAATCTCAAGACTTTACCATAAAACAGTGTTTATCTTAAACCCTTATCCACTAACTTCATAGGGTTTTATTCATGCCCTGGAATTATTTTAGGTATCTAGCATCCTCTGCTTGCTTCCATAGAAGTGTCTCCTTGGGTGATCTCTATGGCTTTTCTTCAACCAAATCTGGTTCCATGTTAATTTTTCATAAAGAAGAATTGTTCTTTACTTTGATAGTTACATTTCATCATTAACATGTTGCAGTCACCCCAAATAATTTTTCCATTATACATTTGTATTATTAACCATCAGAATATATAACTATGTAGAAATAACAATAGCATCATCATCATCATCTAAGAAACGTAAAATAAAATATCAAAGGAAGAGAAGCATGAACAGATAGAGATACTAGGATTTGGTCTAAGACCAACGAAAAACCCACTACGGGAAAAACCCTTGGAAATTATTCTTCTTAGATTCTCATCAAATGATTTAGCAACAAGAGTACAATGATCCATAGGTACATATATTTAATATGCAAAAAACAAATAACATACATGCATTAAAACCATCCCCATACTTCTGCATGAAGGAAAAATTGAATCTGAGAACTGAAATGCACTAACAATGGTTGTAGCAAACTGATGAACACGACTGATATTGAATGAATATTGAAGATACATATGTAGTGGAAAAAAACAAATCTGATATATAGATCAGTAGATCTATAATACCAAAACACGGGTTTGAAATATCACCAAGTGATCTCAAATCTAAAGCCCTAGATTTGAATCCAGGAGGTTGTCAATGATCACTCTAATGAAACTGTGACTGAACAACTGATGTCTGGAAGCGTTTCACAATCAACTAAATTTGAACCAAATTAGATATGCTCAGTAATTATTTTATTCACATACTTAACATGCTCAGCCCACATCTTTGGAGCTCTGAGCCGCTACCGCAACACTCTGTGCCAGCAGCTTTGCTTCAGATCAGCCCGACCCGACCTCTGTGACTAGGTTACGCCCTCAACAAGCTTAGCTAGTGGTTCTGGGGTCCTTGGCCGTGGGAAAAACACACCCATCATGTGTCTCTGCTGACCTAGGATGTTACCTTAGCCTTTCCTTCCCACAGCTTTGCTTCATATCACCCATATCTGATGTGTGATCACTTCTGTGATCCTGACCTATTGTGCGAGATCCTGTTGACGTACCTATGTGAGACAGAAACATAAAAATATGACCAAAAAATAGAATAGCATGGAGGAGATATCATGAGCGAAAAATGTGTGTAAATGAACTTGAGGTCGCTTCTATTTATAACTTTGTGAGTAACCGCTTGAGGCTTTGACCGGATCAACATGCAGTTTGACCAACCCATAAAATAATAAATTAATTCATAACTTAACTTCTGCTTAACCGATTGGGGAAATCTATAGGTCGATTTTGGTCCTCTAAAAAAGAGGAATATAATTAAATTATTATCTTAATCATTTGATCTTACCATAGTGGAAATTTGACCCTCATTGCAAAAATTAACAACATAGGAGATAGATCATTCTTTGGAGAAGCAAGTTGTGGCTTCATGTTCAACTTTTGAATCTAGTGTTTCATCTATGTAAAAATGTACTTGGGATTTTTCATTCATAATCATAAGCTCTATGATCTAGCACTTCTTCATGCATGTATCATGGATATAGTAGGACTATTATTGTTATGTTTTTGGTATATGTTGGTTTAATTACATACTAAGTCTAATGAACTAATTCATTTCTTATATATGGATAATATTAAATAGGTGTTGTTCTGATTTCATGATTATTGTTTATTATTTGGACTAATCTGTACGTAATCAACAAGCCTTTATCTTCACTCCAGGGTTTTCCTTAGGATAGTACTATTACTTCCCTAACTGGAGGCTCATTTTCCTTTACCAACGGTGGAAGTTCCATGTGCATCTTATATTTGGTGTCACACAAATCTTACATACTTGATGCCCCAAATAGGTGTTGTGATATATTGTGTATATTTTGTAACTAAGGCACATCTTTGAAACCTTTCCAATGGTGGCCGGATCATACAGTCGGATGGGACTCCTACACCAAACAGTGTGAGGTCTAATTGGGACTTCACATTGGGGAGATCCCCTTACATCTTGGTCACGTCCAACACCGTAAACATTTTGGCACTAGAAGGAGGAAAATATGACAAGTTGAGCCTGTGAAGCCTGTTTGAATCTCTCACCTTTAATGGCTTCATCCCAAATCATAATCGCGAGGTGTTTTTAGATCTTTCAATCCCCACTATTGTCAAGATAAATTCCCTCTACGGAAAGAGGTGATCTCTCTAGCCCCAGAGTGGATCTAACAACATGAGATACTTTATAATGCAAATCTCTCTTAACCAACATTCACAATGGAACACGAAAAGATATAGAAGTACCCTTTTCCCAACGCTACATTTGAATCTGTTGATGATGACTTTGATCCATGATCCTTTTAGGCTCTCTCCCTACTACTGATTGCACATCAATACCTGTGGATGATCAAGAGGTAGAAAAAAAATGTAATCTAGTGCATAATAATCATAAACATTATCTATCTAGTAGATCAAGGAGTACCAAAATATTTTCATAAAGAATTAGACAAATATAGAAAGAAAACTTCAGATGTTTTATTGATAAATATCAAAGGAAGATCTTACAACCCAAGCCTTGATGTTGGAACCCTCCTTTAGTGAAAATATGAGTCCTTCACCGAAGCTCTAAATCATTCTTTCTCTTGAACACTTAGGCGTTATTACAATGTGAGGATGGAAAGGGAATGAGAGTTCAAACTAGCTCGACAATGACCAACCAGACTAACATTATTGGAATGAGGGGTATGAATTTATAGGAAGGGAGAAGAGTTTCAGATGCCATGAAAGGAGGAGGAGGGCCCACTTTTTAAGGGATAAACCCCCATGGATGATATCAAAGCTTTAAAATCAAAGAGATCAACTTTATCACCACCGTTTAACAACCAAATCGCCACCCTGGAACTTCTAGAGGTCTAAGCCCCTCCTCCATTTGAGGAAACACTTCCAGAAAGGGATCAACGCAACTTTCTAATAAATAAGGGCACTGGCAGCACTAAGCCAAAACTGTGAATATGACATCATCGTGAGCATGAAACCAGGAAAAGCATTGACCGAGGAAACTAGGAATTCGACCAAGTTTCTTCAGTAATCTTACAAGGCAGTTTTCTTTGAATCTTCAGGGGCATGTCGTAACATATTTCTTCATGGTGGAAATATTGCACAGGATCTGTCACAGGGCATTTTAGGATCAGAGACGAGAAAATGAGCATGGTGAAAAATTACCTTGTAATATATGCCCCCTAAAGCATGAAGGCAGAATGGGGAGTGATGGCTGAAATGCTTTATGAACCAAAGCAAAGAACCTAGATCACCACTAGAAAACCTGCCAAATTAAACATATTACAATATATGACATCTCTGGTATGAATATGCCTAACCACATAACTCTGCACTAGGCATGAAATAACACATGAACCCATGACATGGTCACAACCATCCCTCTAAAGAGATCATAAAAATAGATCCACGGTATGGACGTATTCATTCATATAGATAGGATCATGTATACAATCATGAATACTTAATAACTCCTCGCATCCTAGATCAAAATTAAGATGTGACCCAGGGTCTTCATCACGATATCAATCAACCTAATGTATGAATATAGCCATGCGAATAAATGTGTTGGTGTCGAACATGGTAGAAACCACTTGATTACTGGTCAATGATGAAAACCGTTAACTGGTACAAGAGAGACCACCAATAATGACGATGGAACTCAAGGTACAACAGTAAAATCTACAAGCGTGAATGAATGTGTTGAGGTCTAACACTTGCAGAATCATTTTATTGAAGGCCAATGATGTGAACCTGTCATCGAATATGAATAAATTTCCATTGAGGCATGCAAGCTCCAAGGTACTGAGAATAAGTTTCTAAACCACCTTCGCGAATAATGAGCTGAAGTCGATAGGAAGTGATTCGTCAAAGGAGGGCCATGATGATTCCCAAATCATCGACACGAAACAACACATATCTTAAGATGATAGGAGTGATTCGAGATTGTAACTGAGGAGGTCATATAAGCAAAGGAAGTTTCACAAAAAGGAATTCTCTTGAACATATTGGCGACACGGCTCCAAAGTGTGGTAGCATTTGACTCAAATAGGATTAGAGGTCATGTTGACAAAATTTGGTAATCAAATGAGAGGCAAACTAATTTCCCAAACCCATGGAAGCAAAGTGACGAATGTAGGATGTCCCCAACCCGACACGAAATGCATATGAGTGTCATGTTCAAGAGCGACAAGCTGCCTAAAATACACATGGGATGTTTACTTTCAATTTTCCCCCATTATTGCTAACGAGTACCTCTTTATTTTTTATAGCCAATGTGAAGAGGATAACATATGCTGAGCGTGTAAGTTCACTCTTCGAATGTGTTAGTGTCAGTATTTGTATCCTTCCACCAGTGATCAAAATTAACTCTTTCATGCCATGTTAGGGGTCCCACTCAGAATTTTTTTATCATTCCACTAGATCATGGAAAAATTTGGTCACTTGGTGCAGATTTTAACCAAAGTTCACTCTTTTCAAAAAATTCCATCTCATTACTTGCTGACTCACTTTATCACATGTTGAGTGTCCATTATTTCATGAGTCTTATCACCTTTTCATTCATATCATCATGAAATCCATTCAGTCAATTTTTCCATTAGGTCTTAGGGTTTTCAAGGTCCAATAAAACATCATTTCCATTGCGTAAAAGACCAGCAAGACTAAGAGTGATCAATAAATTCACTTTACTATGAAAATTTTAAATGTAATATTTAGTTTTTATTCCATTATGTAATTTTCATTTCATCATGTAATTTTATGTTTTCTCAATATGTAATAAGTTCATGGTTCCAAGATAGCTGCCAACTCAAAGGTTTCATATGCCAAGAAAACTCAGAAGCTTTAAAGTTTGAAGTGTTCTCAATCCATCAAATGATCAATCTCCAAATATTAGAAACAAAAGTGAAAGGTAAATATCATTTTCAAATTTCAAAGTGAATGAAAAGAAATAAAAGTGGGTCCCAAAGGAAAATTAATTCTAGTCATAAAGTATAAAGCCCATCACAAGACAAATAAAACACTCATTTTCTCTCCCAACCATCGAGCTCACACTCCCTCAGTTCGAAAAATCAGTTTGCAGGATCAGATTTCAAAATTTTGGTGGCACTGTACTCCTGGAGGTTAGGCGTTGCGCTCCTAGAACTGACTTTGTGCTCCTGGAGAAGAGTGTTGCGTTCTTGGTAGTTACGCGTTACGCTTCTAGAACTAGTGTTGTGCTCCTGGCCAGTTTCATCCACAACCTTCAAAACCTCATGCAAGAACTCCAAACCACAAACAAAGGGTTTCTCCACCTCAATACAAGTAAGAAACATCACTTGTTCCCTCCTAGCATTTTCCATTTGCAAGTTTAAGGTGTTAAATCTCTCATTCAAGTTTGCAAAGTGTTTAAGATAAGACACCCTATATTTCATTCCTACATCCCTAAATTATTCCCTTGACCCTGTATTCCCTTCCCATATCACATTAAACCCTAATCCTATCCCTACATCACTAAATCCTTGTCCCCAAACTACATTAACCAAAAACCCTTGCTCCTAGGCTACCAATTTCCTAGGCATATTCCCCTGTACTTGTAATCAAATTCCCCATCTCATTTCTCTAATTGTTTTAATCCCATATCAGTCCCCTAAGTTCCCTAAACCCCTTCCCTATTCCTCCATTTTTCCCTACTCCCATCCACACTCCCTAAACCTATTTTCCACTCCCCTTTCCCTACCCTAGGGTTTCAAAACTAAAAACACTATGGAGGAGGAAGACATAGATTACATGGAGGAAGAGGAGGACAGAGAGGAAAGGAGACCTCACATGGGAGGAATAATTATGAGCCTTGAGCCCACCAACACCAGAGAACTGATGGCCTCACCTATGAAAATATTTTTCTTTGAATATGTTGGTTGCCTTGATTTCTACCAAGTGATCAAAAGAGTTCAACACCACCCTATTTTGAGCAAATTTTTCATCACAAACATCAGAGATAATCAAGTGAACCTTGCAGGTGTAACCTTCACCATATCCACACCTATCATTGCTGCTACCATAGGGATACAAAACATGGGTGAGAAGTGGTTTAAAGCCAAAGACTTGGATGACCAGTATTATGAACCATTCATCAAACCAAGGTACAGAAATGAGAGAAAGAGAGTCATCCCTTTCAGTTACCTTCTTGATAGGTATACCCCCATGATGAAAATAATCATGAAGTACTTATCTTGTGAAGGACGGTTTTCCAGACTTTATACATATCATATTAGACTACTCATTCACTTCACAAGAGTCAAGTTTCTCAATATCCCATACTATTTGTTAAGGAGCATAGAAAAAATTGCATACATAGTACAAAAGAGAGAATATGATCAGCAAATGAATAGCCTCTTTCATCACTCCTTGATCAAAATCATTGTACTCCACCATCTAGATCAGTTGCACATTTCATTGGATGCCTTCATTGCCAATGATGTTTTCACTACTCCATAGGCTCAGCATGCTGAAAAAATCCCTCCTTCATCTCAACCCTACGCATCTATTCCTCCATCATCTCAGCCTACTAGACCCATATCATCACCATCATCAGTATTTCAGAGCCATATTGAGTCATCCAAAAGAGTTGTGGTAAAAGAGCCTACAAAGACCAAAGAGGCTGAGAAAGACACATTGGCTAAAACATATCAGAGAGGGCATAGGCATGTGTTTTCCCCATATATTGTGGGAGGGACCCTGCCTTCTTCATCAACAAAGTAGGTACAAAAGGGAAAGAAAAATAAGAAAGAGGCAGTTGTGCATGAGGAAGTCATGCAAGAGGAAGAGGACCCTCATGATGAGGAAAAATATTTTGACCTAGTTGACTTGGATCAGTCGAATGATCATGAGGCCTCCAGTTTGATTTTCAAAGAGAAGGATGCCCAAATTAGAGAGCTACAAACTAATTTTGACAGAGTTAAGTTTGTCATTTCATTTCTTGAGCAGGAGAACAAGCAGGTGAAGGATAAGCAAGTGCTTATGGATCTAGAGATGCTCAAAACAAAAAGAGGTAAATCCATGATTCCACTTGATGATCCTAATCAACATGACATCCAAAGCAGCAAGACAAGACCAAAGACAAGGGTTTTTAAGAGGGCTTTACAACAACAGAAGATTGAGGATGAAAAACTCACTTTTGAGGAGAGGATTGTCAAGGAGGTTGAAGATGACAAAGAGATATGGCTTGATAGGGTCAACATCCATCTTGAGAAAATCCTCCACAAGGAAAACAAAGACAAAAAAATTCTTAGAAACATATCTAACAGGTATATCACAAGAAACAAGGTATGTAGCATTAAACTCAAGCAATTGCAGGAGAAACATAAGAAAACCCTAGCCAAGAAAAAGGAAGGATACAAGCTTGAAATACTTGCTGAGGCATCCCTCATTTCTTAGCACACTTCATCAGGCTTCCACAACACAATTTTGGAGAAATTTTGGGCAATTTTTGAAATTTTTTGGTTTTTGCAACTTTTGACAGTTTTTAGCTCAGCTAGACTGCCAGGAGCGTAGTGCCCTAGGAGTTGTGCTTCTTCTAGGAGGCTCTAAATTTAAAAATAAGGGTACCATTGGATTCATAATTCCAAATAAATTTAGGTTAGGCACTTTTCTAAGAAAATTTGGGAAAAATGGCAGGTGAAAATGTCAAAAAACACTCAAAAAATCATGTTTCTGCCTTCCTTTTCAGCTAGGTGCTACGCTCCTAACCAGTCTTGGGAGATTGACCTTTTGGAGGGTCAAGTATTATCACTTTTGGAAAAAAGGGACATTTTTGGAAACCAGATAGGACAAGCTTTCCAATGAGCTGTCCTGAGCTCAATTTCAACATCATCAACCCCTTAAAAAGTTGAGCTGAAGTTGGCGCTGCGCTCCTGACCATTCTCTATTTTTCCTTATTTTTTCCATTTTTCTCAGTTTCACCAAGGAAAAGTCCTGTTTTTACCAATGTAATTGATGGATATAAATGAAATTATGATGTTTTTGAGTTACCTAGGGGTAATTACATTAGGTAAAACTCTTTTAGAGGATTGATGAATCAGTTTAACTAAAGTTAGGGATAAGTAAGTTTGACCTCCCTACACTCTAGGTTTGCGGTTCAGAATTTTGTGGATCAGCTCCAAAACTCATGGATTCGACCCTTGAGGTTGGGATATTTTTTTCATTCCTATAGCTTTCATTTATTGACTCATTTCATAGGTTTGATGTTGCTTTATTGATCAGAGACACTAGTGTATTCAGATTTTGGCAGGAATATATTGGATTAGTTGCAACTATTCTTTTGGGATTCATGTGGTAATGTACTTTGGCATAATTTATTCTTCTGTTGCATATGTATGAATGTTTTATACTTTCCATGCTGAGAATTTTGGAGGGCTGGAGATTAATACAAATTATCTTCTTGATAATTACTTGTGAACTTACCTGAGTTACTTATGTCTTCTCTTTTTTATTTTGTTTAGTCTTTCATCAAGTCAACTATAAAAAATAAACATGATGCAAACTGAGGCTAAATTATCTTTCTTTCTTGCTCCAGTTTGTACTGTCCTTTATTTTATTAACTGAGAGAGGGAAGGTAAATCTTAGATTTACCATCCTCTCTTTTTTTCTTGTCCAGTAGTAACCCTTAATTATCCACTTTAGATATTCACATTGCAAACCACTGGTTCACCTTAGATAAAACCGACACTTATCGACTGCAATATTACACAGAGAAGTTCACCCTTCAAATCTATATTGTGTTCATAGGTAGGTACATGATAGTTTGAAATTAGTTTCACATGTTAACATCTTAGATTATATTCACACCGAAAATCCTACAATTGACTTCAAAGATTATGTATTTCCTCATATGTATACTTCGCACTTAATATCATGTATTGACCGCACTGTATATTACACTTCTTCCGCACAGTATGTCAGGTAATGGCCACACTGTGTATTACATATTAAAATTTTTCATTTCCTCATACTTATACTTCGCACTTCATATCCTGTTTTGACTGCACTGTATATGAAACTTCTTCCGCACGGTATGTCGGGTAATGTCCGCACTGTGTATCACATATTGTCCGCACGGTGATGTATTATATTATCCAAATTGTATTATCCTCATTGTATTCCTTGTATTATCCTCACCGTATGTTACAGAGATCACCATTTATGTTTCATAGTTGACTGTATTGCATTTGACTTCAACGAGACAATGGGCTTCAATGCTAGCGAGACACATGACTTATACACACCTTCGTCATTGTCTCTCCAAGGTACATACTCCACCCGGGTGTTCCCAAAGTATGACCTTCCTAGACTATTCTTCTCTTGGGTAGCTAGCCCTCAAATAATATCAGCCCCCGAATACTCTTATCTTGAATGCTCGATCACATTCTCAAAGAGTATCGAATGCAAAATGATTACCCAATCCTCCATTATGTCTTCCCAAGACCAGAATGATGTGTCTATCTCTCCCTCCCAGGGAGGACCTATTCCACAAGGGAATGTACTCATCCTTATACAAAGAATGTACCTAACCTCATCCTTAGGAATTACCAAGTTTCTTCCAAGTAAGAAACTTACCATCAGACCCCCTCTTAACTAGGGACCTCCAGCAGCAATGGTGAGACACCCAACTACTCATGAAGAATTCATTTCCTTGATTTCATGGATTTTGGTATTGAGGAATCTCCATCTTTTAGCTTCATCGGGCACAAATCATCCATCGCTTCCATCCTGAGTCTTGTCAGCTATCAGAGTGATTCACTAGAATTCCTTATCTGGTCCACTATTGTGCCATGCTGCTTTCCTTTGAATCATCTCTCAGGATCATACAACCCTTCTCATGATTAGTAGCCCTGCACAAATTCATCCAGATAAACATTTACACATGAACCCTTCTAAAACAAAAGTTACCTCAGTGATGATCTTTCACCGTGACATCTTCCTATAAGCATCGGCATCCTTTATACAGATTGACACATCTCCTAATGATATGTTTTTCCAAGGGTATTCTTCTCTATCAGACTTACGTCAGAGTCTGCATATCTCTCCAGGAGATCTCCTAGTCACAACTTCTTGGCCTCCGGGTGATAACTGCCTCTTGACATGGTTTCATTTCATGATCTCTTCCTTTCTGCACATTCTTGATTCCTAGGAATGTACAAATTTCCTATTTTATCGTTCATATACAACCACCTCATATTCCATGAGGGCATATTATGTTGATTTCATCTGTTCGTGCATTGAGAGATACTCCTCCATAGATCATACTTCTAAGTTCAGAAGTCCATTACCTGCAACCACATGACATGACTTCAAAACATCCAATATCAGCATATAAATATATACATACCTCATATATTTTTCCCTTGAGTCATCCTGTAGCAATTTCTCAAGAATGAAGAGCTTCATTCCCTTGGCCTGCTTCATCAATATGTCATCACATCCCAGAAATATGTTTCCATGATGACCTTTGCTCTTGATGACTGATTTACATTAGTAATGTTATCAGATAGGTTTTCCCGGAGTTGATTCACCTGGAGCTCCTACCATGATTTCATCAAGATGCTACACTGCTTCACATCATATAACCAACAGAAATCTCTTAAAGAAGAATATGATCTCAATCGTAGTGTAGATCCCTTGCTTCTTCTTACTTAGATTTTTCCTTGAATCGGGTTCTCCCTTTTCTACAAATGTTTGAGTTCTGCAAAACTATTGCCTTCAACTTGTATTCTTCCATAGAAACTCTAGGTTCATGAGTGAGGTAACTTACTTATCCCATGATTTCTATTACCCTCATGATCATATGAGTTCTTGTTTCTTATAATTTCATGATGTCACATCACATCAATTTTAAGTAGAATCTAGGAGCTATAAAGAGTCTTATATTGAGAGAGACTAGTCTTGATGATCTCTTACTACCTCTTTCCATTCATTCCAGTGACATGAACTTTCTTGTGCTTGTTCATAATTCTTCTTCCAGCTTCTTTTGTGTCTCCATTATTGTTCATGTGAGAGAACCTTAAAAGTTCCTTTACATGAATTCAAAGGAGACCCTTATCTATGAATTTAGTCATCTATGAGGACCATGACTCTCCTACTTGTTTTATGCAAGGATATTTGGTAATACAACCACATTATGTATCTCCTTGCCAATCAAAGTCATTTAACCAAAATTAAAATGAAAATGAAAAATACTTACTTGGAAAGTGAAGAGGATATCTTCACCTTGTTCTTCCTTGAATGATCTTCTTCTTAGGCTGTTCCAGAATTGAGATCACATGTCATCCATTTGCGTAGCTGAAATTTCAGCCTGTATTCTTCCAAGACTGTGACCACCACTAAAACTGTGCTATCCGAGTTCTGCTTCCTTTTTCAAACTCATATACATGTATGCCAAACTGAAGTATCACCGAACCTGTGATGTAGGTGACATGTTTAGTAATATTTGTGCTATAAGTGCTGCAATGTTACCAAGATGAGATTGTAACCTACAAACTGAAGTGGATTTGTATCACTGATAGCCCTTTCTTGTAACCAAAGCTCTGATAGCATGTTGAAAATTTTGGAGGGCTAGAGATTAATAAAAATTCTCTTCTTGATGATTACTTGTGAACTTACCCAAGTTACTTATGTCTTCTCTTTGTTATTTTGTTTAGTCTTTCATCAAGTCAACTATCAAAAATAAACACGACACAAACTTAGGCTCAATTATCTTTCTTTCTTGCACCAGTTTGTACTGTCCTTTATTTTATTAGCTGAGAGAGGGAAGGTAAATCTTAGATTTACCTTCCTCTCTTTTTTTCTTGTCCAGTAGTAACCCTTAATTATCCACTTTAGATATTCACATTGCAAACCACTGTTTCACCTTAGATAAAACCGACACTTATCGACTGCACTATTACACAGAGAAGTTCACCCTTCAAATATGTATTGTGTTCACAAGTAGGTACATGACGGTTTGAACTTAGTTTCACATGTTAACATCTCAAATTATATTCACATCGAAAATCCTACAATTGACTTCAAAGATTCTATATTTCCTCATATGTATACTTCGCACTTCATATCATGTATTGACCGCACTGTATAGTACACTTTTTATGCATGGTATGTCAGGTAATTTCCGCACTGTGTATTACATATTAAAATTTCGCATTTCCTCATACTTATACTTCACACTTCATATCCTGTTTTGACCGCACTGTATATGACACTTCTTCCGCACGGTATGTCGGGTAATGTCCGCATTGTGTATCACATATTGTCCACATGGTGATGTATTATATTATCCACATTGTATTCCTTATATTATCCTCATTGTATGTTACAAAGATCACCATTTATGTTTCAGAGTTGACTGTATTGCATTTGACCGCATTGCACTTTAAGTGACCGCTTTTGTATTTTGCTGAGTCCTTTCTAAGATATCCGCAATGTTCCTTCTTTCCACGCTATAATGATACATAGATATCCGCAATTATTCAAGTGTTATATGTATGTTCCTTCTACACCTTTTCATAGACTTGACCGAAAACTACTCCAAATGAGTCGCACATCAACCTTTATATAGAGTGTATCTTCCATAATTTAAGCTGACTTGATTGACTGAAGGTAGGCTGACACCATCTCAGCTTATAGGCCGACTTGAATAGCTGTTTTCCAACTTTTAAGGAGGTTTTTTAGAGGCATTCCTTTGCATACATGTGACAAGGTCTTGGAGCATATTATTTGGCTAGACACTTCATATTTTATGCCTAGAAGACTCAAACCTAAAGGACATCAAGAAGAATTCCACCTTCTTAATAAAGCTTGCTCATGACACCCATGATGCAAGTAAAACAAAAATACATTTTATTATTTTGACTTCTTCTTTTCATAAGTACATAATTACATAGTCAACATGAAGACTGACGTAGTTACACTTTTCAACAGTAATGTAATTTGGCATATTTTATTCTTTTGTTGCATATGTATGAATGTTTTATACTTTCCATGTTCATTCCAATTCTACGATATGTTTGATTCTCAAGTTTGATAAGCATAATACATCTCTTATGCTCTGTTTTAGGAGAATCACCATAATTTGTTTCATTTCTTCAATTTAAAAATAATTCATGTATTTTAATGATATTTCTAGCACCTCACCATTCTGATCCATATCACCTAAGAACCCTAAAGTGTTAGAGTGATTAAATACCTTTCCCCATCAAATGCCTGCAATTCAGATCTTATTTTCCCTGGCCTAGTTACCTCTTTGACCTAATTCACTCATCCAACACCCAAATCAACCAATCAAAACCCATGTGCTACTATACCTAGCCTAAAACCTAATTGATCCAGCCCTCTTGGTTGTGATTCCTTAGAGAGAGCCCTCTCTTGCCTAGTAGGGATAACTACTTGGTGAGATCTTGGTTCGTAGTTACCTTTTCTAGTCTCTTCTTAGCCTCAGAGATATAATGGAGTGCTAACAGAATGAATCCATCCTAGTAATTTTAATGAGACCTAGGAAGGAGGAATTTGGTCTCGTCATGGTGACAAGTCTTTCGTCGTTTAATCTTTAACGAGTCCAACAAAAGAATAACTTGGTGACTTTTCATGTTTAAGGAGTTTGAAAAGAAACAAAAATAAAATTCCATCATGTCCCTTTTCATAAATTGTCTCTCGAATCTGAAAAGGTATAAAATAATATTCAAGAGAAACTCTTGACCATTTTCGATCAAGGTATTCCTTTTTCATAAATAGTAAATATCAGCCCAAAAAAGGGGTAAAAATATATTGATATCACATCAATTCATTCACTTTAATGAGTTTGAAATGACAATTACTCAACAATATTTTCATTTTTCTCGAGTCAGAAAAGTTCTGAAAGTTGACTCCTCCTGGAGGAACGAGTGGTATAAAAGGTAGCAACTAGTTTCGGTGATGGTGGAACTGCTCAAAACAAGTAAAGGTCAAGAGGTTGGCTAATAATACCACTCATCATAGTGGTTCCTCAGAAAAGGGGAAAAAAACCAAGTGAAACCATATGATCGGCCAAACAGATGGTGACGATGGAATGAGAATACCAAGGTTCATCTAACATAAGAGGCACATAAAAGGGAAATCACGAGAGGTGGAATGAGGATGGTTTCATTTTTACACAAGCTTGAAACGAAGACAAACTATGCTTGGAATAAGTTTGCATGCCCCTAACATAATGACTCAATTCGAGGTACATGCCCCCCAAGCTTTAGTTCATTCACCTAAGTATACTATTGGTTATTGTTAGGTACATGGAATGAAGGTTTATTTATGAGATCAAGTGAAATAATCGACTGGTATTTTACGAGATCTAACCAAAGACTCGAATTGAAAGGGGGTTTGCTTCATTTTTTAACGAGGTTGGCACAGTAAAAGACCTATCCTCATGACACCGTGTTTCATTTTTTAACGAGCTTGACACAAGAAAAGGAACTTTGCTTCAAAGAGCTTGATTCATTTTTTAAGGATATTGACACAAGAAAAGGAACTCTGCTATGGAGAGCCTTGATTAATTTTTTAAGGAGCTTGACACAAGAAAAGGAACTCTCCTCTAAAACCTTTTTTCATTTTTTAAGGAGCTTGACATAAGAAAAGGAACTCTGCTTCGAAACCTTGTTTCATTTTTTAAGGAGATTGACACAAGAAAAGGAAATTTTCTTTGAGATACATGTTCATGACCCATAAGAGGTCATGGCTTCCAAGAGGTTCTCATCATATGGGAGAACAAGACTCTAGAAATCAGGGTCCATTTCCCCTAGTACATGGGGCACTATATCACTGAATGGATCATCCGTAGACATGGGCATGGAACGGGTTGCCACATAATTAACCTATGGCGAGGAAGATACAACTTGCATATAAGGACCATTAAGGGATGATGGTTGATTGGCAGCTATATTAGGACCAATGAATGAAATTTTATCAATGGTCACAATTCTTCCTTCATGTGGAAAACAAATCACATGAAAGAGAGAAGAGACAAGAGTTCCCATGACATAAGTATAGTCACACCCAAGGAGTAATTTAAAGTCCAAAGGAACTTGGAAAACCATCACATCTATATAGAAAATATTTCCTCCCAAATTAATAGGCAACTTAGGAAGGATCCCTAACGGTTGACTAGTCTGTTAAACGCTAACATATTCAGGGTAACAGGAACAAGCTGCGGAGAATCGAAAGTTTGCCAAGTAGTTGAGGACATAATACTAGAAGATGTGCCATCATCTATTATGGTGCTAGGTATGGCCACATTATAGGCCTGTACTGTGATCTCAAAGGGCACGTAAGAAGGAAGACGATATCCTGTCAGTCGATGCCAATCAAAGGAAGCAACTAGACTACTTAGAGGAGGTGTCGTGGGAATAAGAGAATTTCCCCCTTATGCTACGGGAATGGGAGGATCACCCTCTTGTATTGGGGGAATGGGAGGATTACCCTCTAGTTCATGGGAATTTTAAGGAAAAAAAATAACTTGAGTGGTATGAGGCTCACTCTCTATGGGAATAACACGATCCGCTGAGGGTGGAATCAAGTCTACCGTTTTCTCAACCAATGGTTGGTCGGGAACGAACCCGTGGGGTTCACTTTCAGAGATAGTGGGATTGACCAGATATGACTTTTGATTAATCACTTGATCAACTAGCAGAGGATCAGAGGAAATATTTTGGTAACCAACAAGAAGATGGGGTTGAGAAGCATTAAGGTTATCCAACTTTTTCGAGGATTCATCCATATAAGGAAAAAGGTGAATGAGATGATTCCCTTCACATAACCTACAAGGAAATTTGACGTGATCCTTTTTCTTGTGGGCCTTATTATCACTAGTTGATGGTTTATCACCAGCATGATCTCCAGAGGCCAATGAAAAAGGCTGATGTGAGCTAGTGGACCACACTTCTAATATCTTGGTAATACCAAGACAATATCTAAGAAGGTGGTCACCCTTACGTAGCTTGCAATGGAATTTGACTTTTCAGGATGGATTGGAAGGTTTTTCAGCATTAGTTGTATTAGTAGCAATGGTTTATTGGTTTCTCCCTTGCTTATTTTTCTTCTTCTTTTTCATCCTCTTCTTCTTCTTCTTAGCCTCTTGGTTACTAGAATCAAGAATTTCACCAGGCAAAGAGGAAGAACAAGGTGCAGAAACAAGCGAAGAAGGTGAGGGTTCAACTTTAGGATAAACATGAGGTTGACACTATTCAGGTGAAGGTGAAATTGGTTGAGAAGTATCTTGGATATTTGGAACTCTGGGGGTTGAAAATAACCAAATTGGAAAACCAACAGTTAATCCTGGGAGGGACAACATTGCCATATATGGAGTACCAACATTTCCAAAAGAAGGAAAAGGACCAGGATTCCCATCTGAGGGGATTCCTTGATTGGTAAACTCAGGAACTGTTTCCATTGTCTCAACCTAAGATATGCTAATGATTTGTGCACGGGTAAGATGTTATTCCGTGGGCAATAAATTTTAGAAATTAAACACAAAATAAATAAAAAAGGATGAACTAGGCATAAAGGATTACCAAGTATCCATGAACTAAAATATACACCTTAGAAAATAAATTTACCAAGGAATTAACGTATGGCATCCAATCTCCCTGAATGTTGTGTTTAGTGTATCACGTTTATAAGGATGCCGACTCGATTACCTATGGAAAGCTTGCAACATAAGGGTGTCTCCAAAAATATACGCAATGGTACGTGGGAGTCCAGTCCGTAGTAGTGTTGTCTAATGCATAACTGTTCAATGAGAGTGACACAAATATATTTATCATACATCAATATACTTCCATACATGGGGCGATATATCACCCTCGGATCGTAACACAAAATGTTAGCGACATCTCCTACGTTTAACGACACTAGAACATGTCTCTAGCTTAGACCACTAAATGTTTTCTTTAATTTCAAATGCTCCTTAAGTTAATTGGAGTTAATTTTAAGTTGATATTGATTAAAGTTTCAATCTTAAGGCTCAAAATGATGTCACCTGAATACCTATAATGAAACTAGCATGAGAAAATGACTCTTTCAATTCAATGAATGTTATCTAGTTTAGGGAAGAGTTTCAAACAATGATGCAGCAAACAAAGCTTTTCCTCTCCAAATCACTTTCAATATCCCAATTCAAGTCACTACTTTCAAAGATGCAAATTGTGCAATGTAATCTATGAAAAAAAAAAAAATTCTGAAAACTATGCAACTGTAATCTATGCACAATTTCCTTTTTTCCGAAAACTATGCAACTATAATCTATGCACAATTTCCTTTTTATCTTTGATGAATAAGGATGTACTCAATGCACTTTTTGATGGAATGAGAATCTACATAATGCACCTTCCAATGAATGAGAATGCACTCAATGGACCTCTTAGCTTTCAATCATTAAAAAATGTAATCTGAGTTCAATGATAGATCTCAAAAATGACTTTTCAATGCAATCTGATCTAATGCACTTTAACGAAAAGTAAAATTTGAGATGAAAACTAAATGAAAGTGAAATAAATTTCTTTTACGGTCTCAAAAGAACTGATAATACTCAATCAAAAAAATATCAATATTCCTTCCAAACACACAAGCATCAAATAATAATTTTAATTGACTCAAAGAATCAAAGACTCAACCAAAATTCACTTTTACCACTTCAAGTATAGGATGGATTTTTGCACACCACAAAGAAATAACACCAAAAAGACAAAATTTGATCCACACAGAGCAGGAGGGTGACTTCAAAGATCGGAGCACACTAGGCCTCTTAGAAAAAACCCAAAAATTCTTAAATTTAAGGATCAACGCTACTTTGCATAGCAAAAATCGTGCTGACAGGGTCTTCAGTGCTACTTTAGACCCCCAAATCTGCACTGTTAGCGCTACTCTACATAGAAAAAATAGTGTTGGTCTATGAAAATGTACTAGCGTGAGGAGAAAGTGGAAAATTGGGTCTTCAATGCGACTGTACTTATAAATTTTTGTGCTAGTAGCGCGAATGTATCGGGAAAAATACACGTTGGTCGAGGAATGCTTAGGAAAAGAAATCCAAACCGAAGAAGGAACCTAAAAATGATACTCTAATTAAAAAATCAAGCACTATGCATACCTATAGAGACCTAAGATATTTCAGATCTCAATGGCCGGTCAAACTGATCAGAGATCAGCCAGGGAAAGGAAGGCTAAGAGGATAAAGCTCCCGAGCGGAATCACAAATTCTATTGTCAAGATAAATCTCCTCTATAGATAGAGGAGATCTCTCTAGCCCTAGAGTGGGTCTAGCAACACAAGATACTTTCTAATGCAAATCTCTCTTAACTAATGTTCACAATGCGACAAGAAAAGAGATAGAAGTACCTTTTTCCCAATGCTACGTTTGAATCCGTTGATGATGACCTTGACCCACGATCCTTTTAGGCTCACTCCCTGCTACTGATGGCACATGAATACCTGTGGATGATCAAGTGGCAACAACAAACATAATCCAATGCATAATAATCATAAATAGTAGCTATGTAGCAGATCAAGGAGTACCAGAATATTTGCGTAAACAATTAGAAAAATATAGAAAGAAAACATCAGATGCTTTATTGATAAATATAAAAGGAAGAGCTTACAACCTAGGCCTTGATGTTGGAGGCCTCTTTTGGTGAAAATATGAGTCCTTCACTGAAGCTATAAATCATTCCTTCTCTCTAACACTTAGGCATTATCACAATGCGAGGATGCAAAGGGAACGAGAGTTCAGACTAGCCTGACAATGACCAACCAGACTAACATTATTGGAATGAGGCGTATGAAATTATAGGAAGGGAGAAGAGGTTAAGATCCCATAAAATGAGGAAGGCCCATTTTCTAAGGGATAAACCCCCATGGATGAGATCAAAGCTCTAAAATCAAAGATCACAACTCTATCACCACCGTTTAAAAACCAGCTCACCGCCTGTAACTTCTAGAGGTTGAAGCTTCTCCTCCATTTGAGGAAACACTGCCAGAAAGGGATTAGTGTGGTTTTCCAAGAAATAAGGGTGCTAGTAGCGCTAAGCCAGAACTATGAATATGACATCAGCATGAGCACGACTCCAGGAAAAGAATTGACCTAGGAAACTAGGAATTTGACCAAGTTTATTCAGTAATATTCCAAGGAAGTTTTCTTTGAATTTTTAGGGGAGTGTCTTAGCATATTTATTCATGGTGGAAACATTTCATAGGGTCTTTCACGGGGAATTTTAGGATCAGGGAAGGGAAAATTAGCATAGTGAAAAATTACTATGTAACACCCACAAAAGTTTTACATAACTTGTCGCATTTGAAATACGATGGCAAGGGTACAACAACCGTCCTTGATTATGTAATTGAGTTTGTTCAATTTTGTTTCTCAAGTGGTGTTTATTCTGAAGAAATCCTCACAAGTTTTTTTACCCTTACATTGGGTGGTCGTGCTAAGAAATGGTGTTATTCTTTACCTACTGCTTCTATTTCATCTTTTAAGCAGTTGGTTAATGAGATTCTTCGCGTTTTCAAAAAATATGAGTATCAATATGTCCTTAATGAAATTGATCAGCTTAGAATGGAATCAAATGAATCCCTTGAGAATTTTTCTGATATATTCCTTCATATTTTTTATGAATTTCTGAATGAGGATGTGGACTAGAAATTCTTGGATGAAAAGTTTGGTTTCTTAGTTAGGATTTTAAGAAAATAATTTCAATCATATTCATCATGTCCTCTTATTCAAAAGGGACTTCAGCATCTTGATGATGAACTCGATATTCCTTTTGTTCCTTGTCCATATCCTTTTGATGTTATGTGTTTTGAACCGGAACTAATCCATAAATCGAAAGATCAATTTGTTGATGAAGAATTTATTTTTATTTCACATATTTCCCCTATTGATGATTCATCTGATCCTATCAATCAATCATATTTGAATCTTGATATTTATCTTGTCGACCCTCAACCCATTAATCAAGTTGAATCCTTGAACAAAAGTGAATCTAATTATTTCCTTTTTTCTGAATTATATGGTGATGATTTCTCAAGTCTCATGGATGAACCTTTGTTCCCACAAGAAATTCAGATTTTCAGAAATTTCAAATGGATTCTAATGTGATTATCGAAGAATTTATTTCAGGTATATCTCCTTTTGATCAAGAAGATGACATGCTTATCATTGAGGATTTTTGTGGTAATCTCAAAAATCTATTTCATCAACCTCAATTCCCTTATGAATCTCATGATTTGAATTATGACTCTTTTTTAGATAAGAAGTTGACTGTGTCTTCTCATAATTCAAATTTAAGTCAGGGGAGTCAGACACCTCAGCCTACGATGATGGCTATGTCAAGATTCTGTCACCCAAAAATTATTTATTATTTTGTATAGTTTAAGATTTTCTCACAAAATCTTGCCATAAATTTCATCTCGTGGGATGTCGAATCTCCCTTGAGGAATTCTCGTTTCCTTGATATAAAAATTTTAAACCCTCATGGAAGAAAATTTAATTTGAATTTTGAACTTCAATTGCAACATCCCACCTCATGAAAATATTTAGTCTATGATGTGGACACAGAGAATGATCTTAGTAAATATCAAATATTTCTATCTAATTTACCTTTTTCATCATCCATTGAATATTTTAACTCGCACGAAAACATGGATTGTGGTAAACCTGTTGATATTGCTTATGATGTAGATTTGTCTTTCATCAATTTTTCTTGTCAAATTTTTCCTAAAGGTTGTTTCCATGATCCTATTGCAGATTCCCTTGAAGAATCTTATCATCGAGGACCTATGTCTCATGGTATGTACTTGCATGTTTTTAATCGAGTCTTATATGGTCATGAGCTAGTTATTTTTTGTTGTTGTGGTGTATTTCGACCGGTAGAGAAATCAAGAGTGTCACACCATTGTGATCCCACTTTTTGTTTATATTTTTTGATGTGGATGTTTGCATTTTTTATATTTTTCACTGCACTATACCTTATTCTAGTCTTACATGCTCACATATTTCAACCCAAAGGTCAGGAATATCTTATATGGCTACATTGGAAGTTCCATTTCACATGACCTGACCTTGTAATATTTATTTTAGGATATGATAGGTTTCATTTAGTTAGATGCATTGTATTCCTGTCCTTCTTTTTGTTTCCCTATTTTTTTCTTTTGGTTTCATTAGTCCTTGAATAAAGTTAGTTTCGAGCTTCAAGATGATGTGGCTAATATTTCTGCAAAAGGAAAGTTGTGGTAACACACAACCCTCAGCTTATTTGTTACCCCCTCCTTTTATTTGGTTTATATATTTCAATTCGATGATTTTTGGATGGAAAATATGATCCTTCAGCCGAGAAGCTATAAGAAAACCATGATGCCCGTATCTATTTTGGATTATCATTCCTATTCTCGGTCTTGTATACTAATCATATTTTATTTCCTATATATCTTAGTAGATTAAGATAAGGGGAGATTTTTTAGAAAACAAAGCATCAAACGTATTAAACATGTCTCTGAAGGAGAAACCTCTTCTACTCTCAATAAATTAGGATCCCTCTTCTGCCTAATGAAAATAATATGTGCATAAGCACAATCCTATTTAAAAGAAATAAAATAAAAGGTGAAATAAGAGAAAGGCTTCATGCGCAGGGAGGTGAAGCAAGTGACTTCGCCAGGGTATTGTCCATGCTCGCTGGAAGCGAAGCAACGTTTGTGTTCCTGAAGCGACTCCATCAGGGTACTGTCTAGGCCTATTAGCAGTGGAGCAATGCTTGAGATGTAAAAACCATACTCTGATTCTTTTTTACTCGTCGTGCTATATTACCCTTACTTTCATCAAAAATATTATGATATAGCTTTCCTTATGTTGTGTTATATCGAGTAGTAGAAACTGTGAAGACTATATATTTAACTAGGTAGAATGGGGAGCTAAGGAAACTCACTAATTGAATCAATAATCCCTGAAGAATTGAGACTTAGTGCCTAAATGAAACCATATCAGAGAGGTTGGGGTTCTCCCAATGTGTCACCAAGTGTTTTCACTGCGACAATTACCCTCCAAATTTATTTCCTAAGTCAATTGTGGAGCCTACATGAACTGTTGTTTCAATCCCCTTAATGTCGTCACATTGTTTGATTTTTTATTCTTATGTTTTCTTTAAGTGTCCCATCCTCCTAGGTCAATATTTCGTAAGTTTCGTCACCTAACCTTTAGAATTTCTTATGTTATCTAGCCCATGGTTAGGTGAACTCATAGCCTTTATTGACTTAGAAAATAGCATTTTTTCCATCCACACAAACGAAAAAAACACAAAAGCAAACAAAATAAAGAAAAAATACCCTTTAAGGAAAAAGCGCACTTCAAATTGACGAAAACTTGCTCTTCTGTTGAGTGCACTCCTTTGGGTTGAATAAGTGTGCCCTCCTTGAGTGCACTCCTCTGTGCATAGCAAGTGCGCGCTCCTTGAGCACATCCCTTTTGCACAAAGACATGCTCCCTTCTAGAACCCATGCATGTGCTTCCTTGTTGCATGTGGTCGCGCTCCTAGAAAATAGGAGCCCACTTTAATTCTCTTAACTAACTCATTTAATCATCGACAAGTGGTGAGAATGCATGAGATGGATTTGCATGTAATCTCTTTTAAATTAACTCAATTAATCATTCATTCTCATCTGGGTTGGGTGCACATATTTGGATCAAGAAAATATTCGTCGATATTTATTCTAAGTAAGTTTTGCATGTCAATTCTATTGGTTTCATTTCATGTTTTTGTTGTCAATATTTCTTTCCTTGTTGGAATTTCTCTTATTTTCAGTTTATTCATTGGAATTTGTGTTCAATCTTGCCTCTACAAGTGTTAATTTTCTATTGTGGGTTGTGACTCTACATTTTCCTTAAATCTTCAAATTCTAATCATGATTGTGACATCACCCATAAAAACTTGTAGATCTTTCCTCTCCAAATTTATATGATGCAATCTTGTTGTTAAAATTTTCCTTGAGCCATTCTCTAACAGAGTGCACTTTTGGAAGTTGAAGCCCCGAATAACTCAGAAAATTGCGCCCAGAAAATACAAGTTTCCCTCAAGAGAGCACTCCTTCATCACGAAGAACTATGACCTCCTTTAGCACATGATCGTACCCTGAGGGATTGAATGTTTTCCCTTCATCTCTTTGGCATGCGATAGTTTGCCCTCCTTGTCCTTGAGCACATGAGCGCACCTTGAAGGCATGAAATCCTGAAGCTTCACTCCTTCATCTCTTCGCAGTGCGCCCTTGCTCCCTCTTTGTCTCTTTGAACGCATGAGTGCACCTTGAAGGATTGAAGACTCGAAACCTAACTCCTTCATCTCTTTAGAGTGCGCCCTTGTGCCCTTGATTTTTTCCCTCTCTTATTGAGCACATGACCGCACTTCAATGCCCAGAAAGACCCTTGAAATTACTTCTTTATTTGAAAGTGAACCTTCTTTGTTTGCATGCATATTTCTTGCCCATGCAAGTAGTTATGTGTAGCCATTGATAAAATTACATTTTCAGTTACATTTGATGGCTCTATGAATATGACTTGTTAAGTTGTTTCTTATAATAGTTAGGATATTTCATAAAGCTAATAATTGTTGTCATGAGTGTACTTCCACAAATAGGTGTTATGAGCTACACGTATTGTTACTCTTTCATCATCTATTGGAACCATGCTTCCCACTACACGTAAAGTGGCCTCCAAAGAAGCTTTAGAGGTAAGAATTGAGGAAGCAGTTGAAATTAAAAAGCCTACCATTCCCATCTATGTAGATACACAGTGCTTCATAGATAATTATATCGAGGTCACATGGAATGGAAAAGACACATTCATGCATAAATAATTCCCTGAAAAATTGGAAGATTTGTAAGCATACATCAATATCAAGCAGTCCACGATCCATAGGATCGCATGCAGGTTCCCAGTCATCCCTTGTGCAAAATTGATTGAATGGATTCTTACACACACTGGTGCAAATGGGGCCAAAATCTTACGGTTATTAGTCGGATATGGGAATTTTTTACATTGTCTATTCAACACATTGGTGCTCATCAAATTTCTATTGGAATTTGGTCGAATAATAAATAGTTTAGTAACCATCGGATATTCGACTGTACAAATGTCAATTAATCAAAACATTAAAGGCCAAAATGGTCATTAAAAATTTGATGTTTATAAATGGTTTTGCGATGCTAAAATCATCAGATATATAATGGGTCAAACATCGCATATCAGGCAGGTCTCCCACCAGTCCGCAGTCGGATATTTGACACATAGGTCATTTTTTCTGACGAGAAAAAATAATTTTTAGGCGTTGTGTAATCGAAGACATAGGTAAAATGTGCGACATAAGTGTTCTCTCTATGATGGTTTCAGGTCGGAAGTGAAGCGTTGGATATGCGATGAACGAGAGTTCTGTCCGGTGGGAGTGTTAAAATACAGATGCTATTGCCCTTCGATTCTAACGAAGAGTATCTGATGCGTACTATGACCAACATGGGTCGAATATGTGATGTCCTATAATTGTTGTTGAATATTCGACAGAGTCCCGTGTTTAAAATATATTATATAATACACAATACTATTTTGAAGACTATAATAAATGACATCAGTCATCATAATACGACCTTCTAAGCATAAGTATACTAGAAACTGCACCGAGAGGTTCAAAAGAACATTGCTAGAAATCCATAACTAGATATTTCCAAACTTGGGCCTTTGATCACACATGTCGAGTACAAAATTAAGTTACAATGAGTTGTGGCTCATAATCAATGAAATATTTTCTACTTTTATCAATGATATAAACAACTACATGAGCAAGAATATGAGGTAAGTCTCAATAATAAATATGTTATTTGGGCTTACATTGTAATCATCATACACAGTGCACCAACACCAATTAGTGAATTGCAACTTTTATGAGGAAGACAGTTAAAATATGAAAACCCCATGTGAATGAATTCTCTAAATCATTATTTTCCCATAACATAACATCTATCATAATTCCTCTCCCTCTTAAAGAATTTTGATATTACAATATAATGGATACTACAAAATTGGGTGCTACAGGGTCATTTCTAGCACTAACACCAATACACCTCATATCATGAAACCACATTATAAGTCATTTTGGTCATCTATCAATAAGTTGTTGAACTGCTCACAACTCATGTTCCTTGACTAGATTTCATTTTTGTGGTTGCACTACATTTCTGCATATTCCTCTATAGGAGGGTGTATAAATGTTTACATAAAGAGAAAGGAAAATTCACCACAATTGTTTTAGGAAATATACAATGCAATAGGGAAGTTATGTAGTCATTTATTGTTAACCATTCCAATAGAACACTCCTCTCAAATAAATAGAATATTCTAATGAATATATTTGATTCAATTATTATAAAAGAGAAGGGAATTGATGCCAGGATTCCGCTATAAAACAGATCCTAGCATATACAACAGACTTCTTCAACCTTTTAGTGAAAACTTAACTAAAAAAGCTCATACAAATCTACTTAGATTCAAGTCCAAATATAAACAAAGAGAAAGTCAAACAATAACCAAGCTTCTTATATAAAATACAACAAGAAATTTTAGATTTAAACATCTGGCCGAATATTACAATGGATGGCCTTTCAGCTCTCGGCCCTTTACAAAAACTCTCAAACCATTTTTTTCTCTCTCTCTCTATATTCCTCACTGTTTTTCATCCTCACACAATAATCCTATTTATACATAATTATGAATTTATTTCAATCCATGATTTCCTCCACACAAATCTCAACCAAAATCTAAAATAGATTTATCCCTTTTTTTGGACACAACTAAGTCCCGTTTAAGGAATTCCTAATCCCTAGATTATCTACCTAATTCAACTCTACTCATATCCTTAATTTATTAAAATAATATTTGCAATAATCCTCACACTTAAATTTTTCTCTCTTAATTTATTAAAAATGAGCATAATAATTTATAAAATAATTAAAAAGACATCCCCCCCTATTTACACAATATTTTAATAAAAATCAAGCAGGATGCTCCTGCATCAGACTCCCCATGTAGAGAAGTTTCCATAGACTCCTGTCTATGAGGTCTACCACTTTTCTATAATAATACGACAACCACAAATCTTGATGAATTGCTCCCTCTAGGATTCCAAAATTTGTTCTGTCGTTGGTCCTTTAAAATATCAACTCTATTTGGTAACTCATCACTCACTCTCTCAATTGGATTCCATCGGCCTTTACAACAATTTATTCCGCCAATAACTCGGAGTAATTCCTCTTTGTCTAATGCTTTCGTCTCCAACTGAGTTGAACACTCAAATTTCTGAAGCAAAGCATAATCAAGAATTTCTTCTTGACCACAACTATAGTCATTGATTGCTTTTATAGCAAAAAATTTCTCATCCAATGTTGTACCTGCATTCACCAACAAACTGTTAGTTTTAAAAAGATAAGGCCTTCGGGCCTCTTTTGATGCTTCAAGCACCAATCTCCCATCATTGAATTTCTGGATTACAACAGATCCTATTTTGAATTTTTGGCTACTTTTATCTTTATCCTACTGGTTCAATACTTTTGTTTCCCTTATGTCTCTACGAACATAATTTCGTTGCTGCTTCTGATCTTTCATCTCAACTCCAAATACTTTCTGCTCAATTTCTCTTATTTCAACATCATATTTATTTATGTTCCCTTCTGTATCTACAGCCACACTATTATTTGAAGAGTTAAAACATTCACTTAACTCTATAAATGTTAAAAAAATTTCATCCCTATCATGCATATTAAATGCAATCTCTTCTGTATCAGGTTCTGCAAGTTTCATCTCCCCTTCAGGTTCTTTGAGCCATCGTTCCAGGAACTCTATTTCCTTGTGAAATATTTCTAGCATTTCATCACAACCTTCATTCCCAGCTTCATTCTTCTTCTGGAAATATTCCTGAGTTGCCTTGGTTTCTATATCATCACATTGTAGAATTCTTTCAGCAATTTCATTAAACAAATTCATTTGCTTACCTCCTTGGAACATCACTTCGGCATTTTCATTATGCTTCTACTCCATAACAGCTTCAACTGGCTGTCTTACCCCAAACAAGAACTCATCTATGAATTCTTTTTGCTGCAACAAATCAGTACCTTCCTCCTCTGAAATGCATTCTCCATCATATTTCACCTCAATAGTTTCATTCATCTCTGTGACAGTTTCACCAGACTTTCCAAAATCTTCTGCACATCCTGCAAACATACACAAAATATGAGTTTTAAAAATACAAGGCTTCATAGTCTCATCTGCTTCTCTTGTCAACAATTCTTCTGAACTATTCCCATAGTCCATGAGATCTTCCTCATTGATCTCTTCACCCATAATTTCACCCTGTTCTGGGCCACAAATGGAAACTTCCTTTTTCAACTCAGCCTGTCTAAGTTCTTCACATCTCAATTTCACACTCAACATCTACTCGAGCTTCCTCAACTCTTTTGTCAATTGTATGTTTACCTGTTGTTCCCTTTTTGCGTGTAGTCTCTGCCATTTCACTTTCTTATTCATGGTCCAACCATGTCTCTGGTCTTTATTTCTCTGCAAAAATTCCATCAATAACTCAAGGTGAATTTCTATCTAAGATTTCTCTTATTCATACTCTTCATCAGTCAACTGCTTACATATGCCAATTACCTTGACATTTTCCTTCTTCTTTCTTCTTCTGTGGTCTTCATCAGATCTTCTGAAATGACTATCACTAGTCATCTTCTCGTCCTTTGTGAACTTCATTTGTTCATGTGTGGATTTCATTTGAATCCCCTTTTCAGCAAGCCTCCATACTTTCCATTCAACAATACAAGCTCTCTTCCTGCGCTTGACCTCTTTCAGTTCTCTGTCTTGGAATCATGTCTAGCAACTCTCTTGCTCCTCTTTTGCTGCAAACAACAACTTCAGTAATTCCTGTGTTACAATGACCAACTCTTTGGGTGTCGGGCTCTGCCGATCATGCACCTAATTACATTCAAACCTTTGACTTGGTTTAAGACTCTTTGACTCCAGAATTTACATCAACTCCTCATCTTGGATGAAAAATACACCCTCTTGTGTAATAAATAAATGGTTTAACTTGGCTCAAGCTATCCAAATTTTCATTTGACCTTATCTGATTTAACTTCAAGGCTTGACCCAATAATTACAATAGTGGATATTTTGACTCTAATTCAAGTTATACAACATACCAATGAACATCCACCCTTAATACATTTTCATGATGTAAAATATTCACTCTCTCTCATACTCCCTTCTTATGAAAATATCATAAGTTTCCCATTATCACTTCACATGATATTGAAGTCTTTAAATCGAATTTCAATCCATTTCCCAAGATTTATTTTATGGTGAAAATAAATGAACCATTCAATTTTCAACATTCAAAAATACCTCTTTGAAATGAATGATCATACCTTCAAGGTTATTAATAAACCTTCTCTTTGCAATTTCAACTCTCTGGATTTCACTCTTCTGTGTCGTATTTATCACTGTGAATATTCACATGCCCTTCATTCAACACGCTCATCATCTTAGCGCAAACAGTTTCCCTGTACTTCCATGCACCATATAGCTGCACATTATAAATTTACATTAATTCACATCTCTTCACCTGCGTATAGAGAACAAGCTATTCATGTTTTCAACCTCTTTGATGAATAATGTACAACTCGTACATTGTGCCCATCCCGAATAACACCTCCTGAGGTGCCGCCACATAATGGTAAAAACAAAGATTCTACAACATCGAGCAATTGTGGTTTTTTTGTGTTTTCAAACTTAAACAAAAATCAAAATAATTCTCCCATTTCCAACTACAAGCCTTGGTCCAAAATGACGTAGCCAAAACTGCGAAGAACCCACACTATGCATAATAAACCACCTCGTATATTATAAAAATGCATGCTTCTCTTTATATCACCCAGGATAGCACACTCTCCTTTTCCATTCATTTAAGTGGAACTTAATTTCCTTTAAAAATAACGTGGTGATAAAACCTTATACAAAAAAAAAATTCACTTCAATTCTGAGCATGTTGACATATATATAAATCATTCCCGCAAAATACTTATCTATAATTTCGATTTTGGTTAAAAAAACCAAAAATATCAACATATAATATGCTCAGTCCACAATTTTACTTAACATACCTTTCCAATTTTCTGCGTCCTTCAAATTTTTCCGAGTGAACCTACTCTCAGCCCATGGACTGGTCTCTTCACAAGCAAGATCTCCAAATGCGCTCACAACATTTATGTCTATGCGAATTGAAAATTTTCAATTTTCGCATTGCAACTCAGTTTTACTGCTCCATGGCCTTTAATTATCACAGATCATGATTGTGCTTGCAATCATTGAGATCTCCACCGATCTTCGTCCCTCCTCGACACACAGCTTCAAACATAACACAACTATGGGGCAACATTTAGTAAGTTAAAAAAACTTATTCCCAATACAATGGACTCAAAATATGTGATTGAATTCATGCTTTGCTTTACTTTTAATGCGCAACATCAATTTTCTGTACAATCATAAAGCATAGAGGCAACGGTTTATATTTGTCAAGCTTTGTGAGTCACAGTTTCATTTGAAACTTCACCATTTACCAACGTAAATTCTATTCAACTATGAATGTCAACACAATCCATATTAAAATTACTACCACAGGTGAGACGTTGCTTAAGAATGAGAAGACTGAAATAACGTTTGCTATTTAAATAGAAACATTGACAAAAATGGGATGTCATTCAAAAACACGGGTTGTTCTTCCCTTTCGCCATCATTGGCTTCTTGAATATCACCTTCCTTCACATGTTAAAAAAAACTGAAATAACATCAAGGTCTCTACAACCCACAGGCCAGATGTTAGCTGCGGCTACCCGCCATCTATGGTCGTCTTCGTAGACACCATGTGGTCTATACTCCAAATGACAGTCCCTTCATGGCTGACGTCTATCCATACTTCAGCTACATCAGCGACATAAAAGACATATCTTTGGATTATGCTTTGTTTAAGTCTACGCCTACCATGGTGCAAGACGGAGATCACAGCTACACCAACCTGTTCGATGCAATGGTTGATACTCTTGTTTCAGCCATGGAAGCCTTGGAATATCGCATATTTCCAATCATCATTGTTGAAAGTGGATGGCCTTCTGCCGGAGCTGATGTGGCCACCATTAAGAATGCTCAGACCATGAGTTGTGTTGGAATCCACATCACATGTGAGCCGAATTGATGTGGACAATGCCTTATCTCCATGCAGTGATATATGTAATCAGATTTGGTTGGGATCCCATTCCCAACTCTAACATTTTTTTTTTGATTTTCAATTCTCAGAAAAATTAGAATCACACATACAAGACTGCTAATGCAGTATTTAATCCCAAATCACACCGTTCTGTATTGAATTACGATTTTTGCAAAACATTTCGTCATACCTCAAAGCCATTCCTCATTTTTCTCTTGAAATCTATGGATTCATGCTTTATATCAACACCAATTCTAGAAAGAACGTAGTTCCAAGGTGCAACAATTTCTCTCAACTCAATCACGGGTGCAACCCGATTCAGAATTCCAATCTTTATATTGGTTTAAAAACGCATAGTTCCACCGCTTCCTCTTAGCCTTTGACTTGTGATTATATATGATTGTGGTTCCAAATCACATGATTTGTTCTACCATCACCGAACTACTAACCCAGCAATCCGCTTACAAAACATTCTTCTTGCCATTCCATGGTCTTCACGTCCCAGTCTAATCACCTCCAATTCCTGCAGTTAACACACTTGTCTACACAAAAATTTAATCATTAATCAAACCAAACTCTTCCTCTGTCAAACTCAACTCCCTCGGATGATAGATTCTCAGATTCGAGCGCTGCTACTTACTACAAGCAACAGAGTTCAACATTGCTCATAACAGATACATATGCACAATCAAGTTGTGAACATTGTTTTGGATTTTTCTCACACAAATTTATGGGTGGCTGCAAATAAGACTTCGACGGTAATCCCTTACCTTTCAACAACGATTTCTCTATGCAACAAAATCAAACAAAAACCACTCCAAAGCACCGATAATCTTCAGTTACCCAGCTCTCTCTACTAGGATCCAGACCTTTGTTGATTCACCCTCAATACATGCAGCTTCATGTGCTCAACATATACCTTGCACCATAAACATTTTATGACTCCGATACCAAATGATGCTAGGATTCCGCTATAAAACAGATCCTAGCATATACAACAGACTTCTTCAACATTTTAGTGAAAATTTAACTCAAAAATCTCATACAAATCTACTTAGATTCAAGTCCAAATATAAACAAAGAGAATTTCAAACAGTAACCAAGCTACTTATATAAAATACAACAAGAAATTTCAGATTTAAACATCTGGCCGAATATTACAATGGATGGCCTTTCGACTCTCGGCCCTTTACAAAAACTCTCAAACAATTTCTCTCTCTCTCTCTCTCTGTATTCCTCACTGTTTTTCATCCTCACACAATACTCCTATTTATACACAATTATGAATTTATTTCAATCCATGATTTCCTCCACACAAATCTCAACCAAAATCTAAAATAGATTTATCCCTTTTTTTGGACTCAACTAAGTCCCGTTTAAGGAATTCCTAATCCCTAGATTATCTACCTAATTCAACTCCACTCATATCCTTAATTTATTAAAAGAATATTTACAATAATCCTCACACTTACATTTTCTCTCTTAATTTATTAAAAATGAGCATAATAATTTATAAAATAATTAAAAAAACATCCCCCCCCTATTTACACAATATTTTAATAAAAATCAAGCAAGATGCTCCTGCATCAGGAATTCATTTATATATGTAATTAAGATGGAGATTCATTGTACATAGTGTGAAAACATAAGTAAATAGTAGGATTTTCAAATAGTAAGTTTTAATTATTCAATGCTAAGAACCATATATCTAGCCATTATAATTGTTACCCCTTATACTGTATGAGGTGGAATTTCTAATTTTTATCATGATTTAGTTGCATAAGATACTTTTTCAAGAAATTGATAAATCATTGGATAGATGCAGGAAATTTTATGGGCACACAAGCTTTCCCTAAAATTACCCTGATGATTCCACTAGCTAACTTCTACCAACCTTTATGCCAATTGTATCTAATCTTACATTGTGGACAAGATTGATTTCCATCTTTCACTAATATTCATAGCAAGGCTTGCATATTGTAAATGAAAACTCATTGCAATCTACAAAGAGCTCCCCATTTGCTGCTAAGCCAACATCATATCCACATATATGGAAAACATGGTTATTTATGTATTGTGGAGGCTTAGGCTACAATAATTGAATAAAATATCCACATAATAACTTGTGAGATAACATAATCCATTAAATGAAAAATAGATCATTGGCAACAATTTTTAAAAAGGAATGAAAGTATCTAGATCAATAATCCATAGAACATATGATCCAGACTTGTCAAGTAACACCTCTTAAATGACAAATAATGAGAAATAATACCTGACATTTCTTGAAAAGGAATAAATTATTCCAATTACAACTAGACATCCAAAACATAATATAGTTTTTAATTACAATATATAGTAAGTAGTCAATTTTAATCCATATTTGTTTCACATTTATATATTGAATACATCGCATCCCTATTCTAAATCTCTAAATTACATTCTGCAATATTTATTTCCAAGAGCACCACTAAACTCAGGCTATTCTTTGGGAACAATTCTAGCTCAAACAAACATCGAGACAGAAAATCCATCTTAAAAATATTGAACCCATTTTGGATGTGCTTTTTACTTATTTCAAATTATATTTATATGTACTAAAAATGTCCCCTTCTAACCGTGGACAAGATTTAGTGGAAAATACAACTCAGACCCTAAAAAGGAGAAAAAGAAAAAGACAGAATGGCTCCAATTTCATAGAAGAAAATAATTTTCGTAATACATGGGAAAAAGTAAAAATTATCCAACTCCAAAGAAAAGGGACAAAAAAGTCCCTTTTACTAAAAAAAAAAACTCAGTGAATATATGTTGAGTTTCGTAGCTTGGAAGGTACTCCAAACCCTAGGCTAGAGGGTTGTGGAGGAGTTGGTACACAAAAATGGCTTGTGGGATAAGAACCCAAGCTCGTGAGATTTGCACCCAAGAATATGGGTGTGAATCCATGAGGAACATTCTACATGTGATGATTTTAGTTGATAGCCGAGAGTAAGCAGACGCAACGAAAATTACTCAAATCTGATTTCTAGAAGTGAAGGTATGAATTTATGAAGTTATGATGTGGTCTTGTGGTACAAAGGACAACTAGACCTTGGCTTGTAGAGGTTACCTTTAGGGATATACATTTCCACATGAGACATGTATAAATAATAGGTAAGGGAGACCTCATTTCACACATCCAATATGCAATCACATCAAGGATAATCTTTGAAATGGGCAACGAAGACTAAGGCTAATGAAGACTAGTTTTTGGAAGTATCTTGGCAATGTTTTGGAGAAAATTTATATTTGGATTGAGGCTGCATTTATGAGGTAAGAGGACATGTATTTTTGTGTTATTGGTATTTTTTATGGGCCACGGGTGCATGTTGTAGGAACAATGTGTATTGGAGGTTGTTTCGAGGGTCGTGAGGGGTAGTAAGGATCTTACCTTCAAGTTGTAGCCTATAAGATGGATAACACAGGAGAACAAGGGTAGACCATAGCCAGAACAATGGTATTATCATGTGCTAGAGGTTGCATATAATTCTGTTGATGGATAGGTTTTTTTAGGATGCATTGTGGAGGAGCCTTAGGCCCTACAACAAGTTCTTTGGATTCCCTGTAATACAACAAAGGTAGCAACATGATTGTACAAGGGAATATAGTTATAGGATTTGTGTTTTTGGGAGTTTTATTAGTGTGACTTCAGCCCTAACCAGACTTATAGAAGCACATATCCCAATGAAAAGAGGTGACCAACAGTGTGTTGGAGTTTGTGCCCTTGCTAGGTCCCTATAATACTAGTGTATCACCTTATTGTTATCGTTAGTTTAGCCCCCTTATTATTATTATTGTGACAATGTAGTCCCCATATTGTTATTATTGTGCCCTATAGAAGCCCATTGTTGTTATTTTTGTGCCCTTACATTATTATTGTTATGTCGGCTAGGATTATATTGTGACCGTTTGGAATCCTATATATAGAAAGGAGGTTTTGTCATTTGAAGCATCCATAAATTTTTCATTTATGTCATGTAAAGGAGGTTTCCTCATCGAAGAATCAGATTTATATGTTTTTTATCTATCTTTTATACTATATTGTGAGTTGGTCACATAACATTTGGTATCAAAGCTTTAGATTCTAGGGTTTCTCTTATTCAGACGAGACATCTTGAAATTTTCACTATAAACTTCTTTCTAGGGGGCTTCAGAAGCTTAAATTTTTTCCACGTTGAGCCAAAATTGTGGTGAACATTTTGTAAAAATTTCAGATCTTGTTTCGCTACATTTTCGGAGATATGATTTGAGGAAGTTAGGGTTTTTGCAAGCTCCAAAATTTAGTCTCAAACAAGTGAGCTAGGTAAAATCATCATACCTTTTGTTTTAGGCATTGGATTTAAATTCTATAAAAATAGGAAGAAAGGGAATGGATTGTAGTTTTATGTGTAGAAATTATAGGGTCAAAGGTCTAAACAGTGACATGTGGCACACCGTACAAGTTCTCTCTACTGAACCAGTCTATAATCAGGTGATCGTGGGAGATCAGGCATAACTTTATCTTGAAGAATCGAAATTAGGTTTGACCTATGGCATTGGAAATAAGACTCATAGGACTACTACAAGATAAAATTTTAAATATTTGGGATCCTAAATCACAGAGATACATCAGGTTTAATATCGAGCTCCCCAAAAGCAAGAAAAATGTGTGTATTTTTTTTTAAATTGCATAATTTTTGTTTGAAAAATAAGTTTGAAGTGATTCCAAGGGCATATTGAAGCATATATATATCAATATTGTGCTCTAAAATGCCTCCAAAAAATAATTCCATGCTCATTAAGCCCTCATAAAGCTCTACTATGCCACATGAAGAGGAAGAATTGTAGCATGATAACTCAAAATTACGGGACCAAGTGCAACAAATTTCACTCTAAAAAAGAAAAACCAAAAATGAATTAAAAGGTGACATGGATGGTTTAAAAGAATACATGGAAGCTAAGATGGATTGTTTGAAGGATGGAATGGATGGAGTGGAATCTAAGATGGATGGTTTCAATAATGGCATGGAAGCTAAGATTGATGGTATAGAAGCAAACCTGAAAGGCAACATGGAATATTTGAAGAAATACGTGGAAGGTTTGAAGGAAGGTTTGACAAAGTTGCTATAATAAAAGCTTCTTAATGGCGAAAAGGTAGTAGAGGAAACTCATGATGAGAACAAAAGAAATGTTAATCATGATTTCATAGACTCTAACGTTGGATTGAAAAACCACCATATTCCAAAGATCGATATGAGGAATTTTGATGGCAAGGATATGGTAACATGGATACTACATATGGAGCAATATTTTGATCTCCATAATGTGCAAAACACATAAAAGGTACGCATTGCAACTGTATATTTAGAACCCAATCAATTTGTATGGTATTTATGGATTTTATCTCATAAAAAAATTGTCACTTAGTCAATTTTTACAAAGGAAATGATAGCACATTATGAGGATACAAAGAGCAACACCTTCTTTATCCAATTGATAAATCTCAAACAAAAGGGTTCAATGATGAAGCACATTGAGGACTTCCAAAAATTGAATATAAGGGTAAATGATATTCCAGAGGAGCACATGGTTGATGTCTTCAAAGGGAATTTAAAGGATAACATACAACATGAGGTTCACCTTTGGGAACCTAATTCATTGGAGAAGGAATTCAGGTTGGAAAGAAAAATTTAAAGAAAAAATATGGCGACAAGGAATCCTACCACTCGCAACTATAAAGATGGAAGTGTTGCTACTCCTAGCCTTCCACAACCTACAAGGCTGACACCATAACAATTGGAAGAAAAAAGAGAAAAATGGATTTTCTTCAGTTGTGATAGAAAATACACTAAAGGTTATAATTATGCTAAGAAGAAATTATTTTACATAGATTATGAAGAGGAGGAATAAAAGGAAAAAGAAACTTCAAAAGAAGAGGATATACACTAGGAACCAACCCCAGAGAAGGAAGAAATGAATCAGATGATATCTTGTAATGCATTGGTGGGAATTACCACTCCTCAAAATCTCAAGATGGAAGGATATATCAAGAAAAAAAAATCTAATAGTGTGTATTGATTCAGGTAGTACCCATAATTTTATTCATTGTAAGATAGCCAAGGATTTTGATTTATTCCTATATCTAGCACCTGAGTGTCAAGTGATGGTTGCAAATGGAGGAACTATAAATTTCTATGGAAAGTTCCATAATATCAAGCTAACCATGGGGGAATACGTATTGAATAGTCTAAGTCTCTCCATTCCAATGGGTGGTGTTGATGTTGTACTAGGAGTCCAATGGTTACAATCTTTGGGGGCGATAAATTTTAATTTTCAACAAATTTTCTTGAATTTTTTTTGGGAAGGAAAGGAATTTGAATTATAGGTTATCACAAGGAAACCGAGAAATATAATCAGCTCTAATGTCATGAAAAATATTTTTCATAAAGAATAATGAGGTGTAATTGCACAATTTTTCTCACTAGAGGTTCAAACATCAAAATCATCTATTTCTCCATATCTCCAAAAAAATTTGGACAATCATTCCAAGGTGTTTGAGACTCCCAAAGGAATTCCACCTATTCGTGATCATGATCATGATATTCATTTTATTATGTTGGAAATGTTGTCATTGATGGCAAAGGAGATGACAAAGGAGGAGCACCTGAAACATCATTCAAGGGGCAGAAAGGTAGCAAAGACATCAGAGGAAACAGAGACAAAGAGAGATAACAAAAGAAAGGCAAAGGAGATAGCAAAGAGAGAAGCAAAGTGGCAGAGAGGTGGCAAAGGTAGAAGAGGCAGGCAGCAGTGAATTGAAGCAGAGAGCTATTCAAGGTGCAAAGTAGTGAGGACAGTAGAAGAAGGCCATTTGATAGCAGATCTGGAGAGACAGAGTAATGAGGATAGAAAGGCCATTGTTTAATACATAGGTTAGTTTCTGAGTTATGGAGTACTAGTGGAAGTGTTAAAATCAGTTGAAGCTTGTCAATTGTACTCTGGAGCCATAGGGAAGAGCTGCAGAGGGTGGTGTTCTGAAAAGCCTTGGAAAAAATTGTTAGAAAGGCCATCTACTGAAGACCAGGCCAGAGATGAATGTAAGTGATTCCATATATATATATATATATAAGAATTCATTCCTGAACCAGATGTGCATTTTCGGAACTAGTCCTGTGTGAATATGCCTGAATTCAATAGATATATGGTAACCTCTGAAATAGGCTCTAAGATGAAACCCTGCAATTAAAGGAAGAATCGATGTCAATTAAGGTCGATTTTATGTTTCGAATTAAATGCGATTAAGGCTTGTATATGCTGTGGAGAAGTTAATTGAAGTATTTTCTGTATCGAAATTCCATGGGAGGCCGAAGAAAATCACTCTGCAATAGGAACCTTTGTTTATATGTGAACCTCTGTTTATATTAATGCTGCATAAAATTTCATGAAAACCGAATCCATAATATTTGAGTTTTAATTGAAGAGCCGAGAAAGTGTGTGTCCCACGAAGTCGTGGAGGAAGCCTCATTGAAGAGAAATGAAGGAAAGGACCTTCGGTTATACAATGGTGATGTCCATATCAAGTCAGAATGTGATTACATTATATAGAGCGTTCGAAGAAGGAGATTACACATTTTGTTGTGAAATGTCATATGACGTTCTGAAATTTTCGAAGAAGGTCTCTCATTAAGGGCACAGTGAGTTATTTAACCTCGGTGTAAGCTGCAGATGAAGTAATGTGAATGCGAAGACAAAGAGAGGGCAGAGTTTATATCAACAAAGGCATTGAAACGTATATAAGAACGAAGTTAAGAAACGAAGCAGAACCTCGAGCGCAACTAAACAGAACTGCGAGGTGTGAACAGTGACGACGGAACCTGGAGTAGAGGGGCAGAACCACGAAGGAGGAACAATGGACACAGTTTAGAGTGAACAGGTGGTTTTCATCGCACCACCTTTGTGGGACAAGTGGTAGTTATGAAATCAGAGCAATTCCATAGGACGGGCGACACGCATCCCTAAACGAATCTGCAAAACCACTCACATTGCTCGCCATCACGCGTTATCATCCATGCATCTTCGTCGAGTGATATCCGTCAGATCAGTGTTGGCTGCACGATATGCTATTAACCGTTGATTGAGGAAATGTTCTATCATGGGTTCGTTTTAACTTATATATATTATAATATGTATCGCTGATATATATTGCAATATCTCATATTAAGTCTATTGTTACATTATATTAATGCTTGCTGCTCACATTCTAAGATTACTCACAAGTTAAGCTAAACATGAAATGAAGGTGTAAACAAGTGTTAATGAAAAAGTTTTAAAAGTCCATGAATGTGTTAAATTGATTCATCGCCCCCCCCCCCCTCTCAGTTTAACTAAGGGATCAACAATTGGTCTCAAAGCAGGTTCCTTTGGTGCAAGCCTAATAGCTTGAAGGAGATATGGTTAAGTCATGGACTATCAAAATGTACCTGTGTTAAATACAACAAACTTTCCTGAATGATGGAGAGATAAGGTTAAAACAGGTTTAATGGCCTATGAACCTGAGGTATGGAAGCTTGTATGTGATGGTTACTGCAAAGACTCACCCACGGTGAAAGAAAAATAGAGGAATGCCAAGGAAAAATGTGTGATATATAACAATATTCATAACAAGGATCTTGAGTTAATAATGGATTTAACTTCAGCAAAATAAATCTGGGACAGACTGCATTTCATGCATGGAGTAGACACTGAGGATTGCATTGTCAAGAAGGAGAAGAAAATTAAGAAGAAGAAAAATTCATGTCAACAGGAAAATATTCAATCAAATGAGGTACCTGCCAGTGGGAATGGCAATAAGAACCATGAAGAAATTGCAGCTGAGGAAAAAGCCAAACTTGACATAGCCTTGACTGCAATAGAAAGACTGAAGAATGAAAACAAAGCCCTGAAGACATTGGTGCAAATTTGTGATGAGAAAGAGTATGAAGATAAGAAAGAGATTGTTAGCCTGAAGATTCAACTTGAAGAAGCACGGAAAGTAGAAGATATTATGCTGCAACAAATGAGAGATAAAAGTCAGGAATGTGAAAAATTGGAAGAAGAAGTAGTGAGCCTAAGAAATAACTTAGAAAAAGCCCAAAGAGAACTATTAATAAATGCACCTCTAATGAAAGGCTCTGGATAGTTGGACCAGATTCTAAGTGCACAAAGGTCACCTCTCATAAATACTGGGATAGGATATGAAGGAGAAACTAGTAAGTCCAAGGCAGAAGATAACAAGAAAATCATCTTTGTAAAAGCTGTAAAGGAAAATGAAGTAGCTCAGAAGATTCCCACAGAAGAAGAAGCCAACAAGAACAAGGTTTGTAAAGAAACCAACAGAATCAAGCAGCAACATGAAAGATCAGAGAATGAGAGGATGAAACAATCAACTGCTAAAGGCTCATATGCTCCTAAGGATGAATTGAACAAATTCGGAAGATGTCAAAGGAGGTTCCTCCCTCCTATGAAAAATAGCACATGTTTCTCTTGTCATAAACCAGGACATAATGCAACACAATGTAAGACAAGACCTATCAACTTCATCCAGCAAAAGATGCAGCAAAAGAGAAGAATCCCTCAGGCAAGCAAATGGAAAGGACAATATTTCAACAGGTACACAAATCATTTCCATGGCTATTGTTATGCATGCAATAATTTTGGACATAAATCTGTTGAATGTAAAATGTATTCAAGAAGGGGAACAAAGTATTATACATCAACTCAAATGTACTATGATAAAATAAGATGTTATGTATGCCTCAAACTTGGTCACAAAGCAAAGGACTGTAATCTGCCATATACATTAAAGAACTCTAGACAGATGGACAGATCAAAAAGGATCAATCAAAACTATGAATCTAAAACAAGAGCAGACATTATTATGAACCCCAATAAGGTATGGAAGGAAAAGAGAAAGGGGGAGCCTATTATCTCAATAACATAACGAATCCTCCATAGTCTTAGGGGGAGCTACTCTAGGAAGCAAAGCAAAAATCCATCCAGTGACAAATATGAAGCAACATCCCAGGGGGAGAGAAGTTCATATATAGACCCCATGAAAGTAGTCTAAGAAGAGCTCCATGTAATGAGAACAGCTATGAGATCAAGAAGAAAAAGGAAATTCCTCTAAAAGAGAATTATAGAGAAAGAAGATCATCTGAAGTATTAAGTAGCTGACAGATTGATGAAAGAAGAGAATAGAGCAAGAAGCCATGATGATAGAGGAAACCTTAGCAATGAACATATAAGCTAAGAAGAATTTATCACATTAAAGTGATGATCACACTATGCCTCCTACTGCTAGAATTAACAATGTATCAAATTAAGAAGGATAAGTAAGAAAAGTGCCTATCATCAGTTCATTACATCTTTCAAAAGGTCCACTTGGAGAAATGCAATTAAGTGAGTAATAAATCTTTGAGTAATCAGCCCATGAAGATTCATAGAAAAGAAATTGAAGATGTCTTCCTGAAAATCTTTATGTTAGAACAATTGAATTGAATATAAAGTAGCAATGATTCTAGAGCAGTCCTAGATAGGAACATGCAATGGCTTTCTTTGGAACAAAAGGAAAAAAAAATAAGAGTGGTAAATAATGCCAATATTAGATTCAATATATTGATGATTGTTGGTGTGAATAGTGGAAAGATCAATAATATAATTTATGAAGGATGCATCAATTATGGGTTAATGTGCAAGCTGAATTGAAATCTCTGCATGGTTTATCAATGTAATATCAATTGGTGTTTAGGTACAGGCAACATGTCTATCAACATAATTTAAAGTGTTATCATGGAGCAACAATAAGGTACAGGTCCTCAAGATCAAAGGTTATGGAAAGAGTATATCCAACATAAAAGGGTCAATGAAAAGGCTAAATGATCAACATTTTGTTTACTATGGAAACATGATATTGAGCATTGAAACAATTTTTTTTGGGATGCCTTCCTGAAGTCAGTACATATACATATCAAGCCTCTTCTCTTAAGATCATTCATAACACTGTGTGAATTTTGTTTTCTGACTTTTCAATTAAACATCTTCAATATGCTTCTGTGGAAGATCATCTTGATAGAACAGTCAAAGTATCTGAAGCATAAAGGACTAGTTGTGATTACCATTTGAAGCTCAAAAGTTTTTTTTATTCATCTAAATCCTTCTTCATCTCAAGGGATTTGCTGGTGATTCACCTTTAAAGAGAGATTGATCATTGACATACATACCTCCTCATGTCATAAATAAAACTGCATGATTGATAAGTGAGACTGACCAATACATTGAAGGGTTTGTTTTGAAAGTGCAGCGTGCAAGCAATGAAAGTCATTTGGTCTCTTATATTAAAAGATATTGTCTATTCTCACAATAAGCTGTAAGCTCTAGTGTGATTCATTTGTTCACATCAACAAAAATAACCTCTCAATCTTTGAAAGTAATATCCTTGTCAGCATCCTAGTTCATATCATCACCAACAGGCAGGAAAGGTGTACCACAACAATAAAATATATATTGGCATCATTATCATAATTGAACAGGTTTGGTACTGAAGATGAGCATTGTAGGAGAAGACATATTCCATCTACAATCTTCCTCAAACAGAAATATATTAGCTCACTACATCAGATAGAGACAGAAATATATTTGAAGCCTTCTCATCATTCTAGTTTTTGATCCAATCATACATCTCTGATTAGATAAAGCTATTACAATGTGTTCTATGAAGTGTCATTATCTTCACTTTTAGCTCTATACAAGTGAAAGAAGTCTATGCATTTGAATTGTATCAATTTACACTCTATATACAAGTTCAAATATTCTCAAAAGTGTTCTCTCAACAACTCTTATACACCAGTTTGGAGCAGCAAGGTGCACAGTCAGAAGAAGAAGGCCTAATCACATCTCAGAAAGAGGAAATGTAGAGATATAATCTACACTGAGAGATGTGAAACCCTTTGCCATTGATGTCAAAGGGGGAGGAAAAGGAGATAGGTAGAGGAAGCATTGGATTATTGGTGGATGTGTTGCCATCAATGCCAAAGGGGGAGACTGTTGGAAATGTTGTCATTGATGGAAAAGGAGATGACAAAAGAGGAGCACCTGAAACATCATTCAAGGGGCAGAAATGTAGCAGAGACATCAGAGGAAAAAAAGACAAAGAGAGATAGAAAAATAAAGGAAAAGGAGATAGCAAAGAGGGAAGAAAAGTGGCAGAGAGGTGGCAGAGGTAGAAGAGGCAGGCAACAGTGAACTGAAGAAGAGAGCTATTCAAGGTGAAAATTAGTGAGGACAGTAGAAGAAGGCCATTTGATAGCAGATCTGGAGAGACAGAGTAATGAGGATAGAAAGGCCACTGTTTAATACACAGGTTAGTTTCTGAGTTATGGAGTACTAGTGGAAGTGTTAAAATCAGTTGAAGCTTGTCAATTGTACTCTGGAGCCATAGGGAAGAGCTGCAAAGGGTGGTGTTCTGAAAAGCCTTGGAAAAAATTATTAGAAAGGCCATCTATTGAAGACCAGGGCAGAGATGAATGTAAGTGATTCCATATATATATATATATATATATATATATATATATATAAGAATTCATTCCTGAACCAGATGTGCATTGTCGGAACTAGTCCTGTGTGAATATGCCTGAATTCAATAGATATATGGTAACCTCTGAAATAGGCTCTGAGATGAAACCCTGCAATTAAAGGAAGAATCGATGTCAATTAAGGTCGATTTTATGTTTCGAATTAAATGCGATTAAGGCTTGTATATGCCGTGGAGAAGTTAATTGAAGTATTTTCTGTATCTAAATTCCACGGGAGGCCGAAGAAAATCACTCTGCAATAGGAACCTTTGTTTATATGTGAACCTCTGTTTATATTAATGCTGCATAAAATTTCATGACAACCGAATCCATAATATTTGAGTTTTAATTGAAGAGCCGAGAAAGTGTGTGTCCCATGAAGTCGTGGAGGAAGCCTCATTGAAGAGAAACGAAGGAAAGGACCTTCGGTTATACAATGGTGATGTCCATATCAGGTCAGAATGTGATTACATTATATAGAGCGTTCGAAGAAGGAGATTACACATTTTGTTGTGAAATGTCATATGACGTTCTGAAATCTTCGAAGAAGGTCTCTAATTAAGGGCACAGTGAGTTATTTAACCTTGGTGTAAGCTGCAGATGAAGTAATGTGAATGCGAAGACAAAGAGAGGGCGGAGTTTATATCAACAAAGGCATTGGAACGTATAGAAGAACGAAGTTAAGAAACGAAGCGGAACCTCGAGCGCAACTAAATGGAACCATGAGGTGTGAACAGTGACGACAGAACCTGGAGTAGAGGGGCAGAACCATGAAGGAGGAACAGTGGACGCGGTTTAGAGCGAATTGGTAGTTTTCATCGAACCACCTTTGTGGGACAAGCGGTATTTATGAAATCAGAGCGATTCCATAGGACGGGCGACACACATCCCTGAACGAATCTGCAAAACCACTCACATTGCGCGCCATCGCGCGTTATCGTCCGCGCATCTTCACTGAGCGATATCCGTCAGATCAGTGTTGGCTGCGCGATATGTTATTAACCGTCGATTGAGGAAATGCATTAACAAGTGGGCTCCACGGAACGTGTATATATTATAATATGCATTGGGGTTGATATATATTGCAATATCTGATATTAAGTCTACTGTTACATTATATTAATGCTTGCTACTCACATTCTAAGATTACTCACATGTTAAGTTGAACATGGAATGAAGGTGTAAACAAGTGTTAATGAAAAAGTTTTAAAAGTCCATGAATGTGTTAAACTGATTCACCCCCCCCCCCCCCCCTCTCAGTTTAAATAAGGGTTCAACATATTCCAGGAAGTGTTCCTCCAAAAATCATACGTTATAGATATCCTTATGCCCAAAAGAGTAATATTGAACGTACGGTTGCAAAAATGCTAGAGGGTGGTATAATTCAACCTAGTCAAAGTTATTTCTCTACTCCAGTAGTATTGGTGCACAAGAAGGATGGATCATGCCATATGTGTCTAGATTATAGGGAGCTCAAAAAACTCACTATTAAAGATAAATTTCCCATCCCCACCATTGATGAACTATTAGATGAATTACATGGAGCAATTTACTTCACCAATTTGGATCTTCATTATAGATATCATCAAATTAAAATGAAGACTGAAGACATTCCAAAAATAACATTCATAACTCATGAGGTTCATTATGAATTTTTGTTCATGCCTTTTGGCCTTACTAATGTACCTTCCACATTTCAAGGGTTGATGAATTCCATTTCCAAACCTTTCCTTAGAAAATTTTTGTTAGTATTTTTTGATTATATACTAATCTATAGGAATTCTTGGAAGAGGATCGTGTTCAACATGTTGACATGGTGCTCAAATTATTGGAGGAGAAACAATTATATGAAAAAACCTCCAAATGTTCCTTTGGAATACATGAGGTGGAATATTTGGGTCATATTGTATCTCATGAGAATGTTAACATAGACCCTAACAAAATTAAATCCATTAAGGAATGGAAAATCCACACAACCATAAAGCATCTTCAAGGATTTCTCAGGTTGACAGGGTATTATCGCAAGTTTTTTAAGAATTATGGGAGAATATCGGCACCTATAACATCATTACTGAATAAATATGCATTTTCTTGGATTCCAGAATAAAATAAGGCCTTTGAACATCTTAAAGAGGCAATGTGCCAAGCATCGGTCTTAGCGACGTCGGACTTTACAAAAAACTTTATTGTGGAATGTGATGCCTCGGGAAATGGAATTGGTGTAGTTTTAATACAAGAAGGAAGACTCATTTCTTCTGAAAGTCATCCAATCAAAGGAAATTATCTACAAAAACCTATTTATGAGAAGTAAATGTTGGCAATACTACATGTACTAAAGAAATGGTGACCTTACCTAATGGGAAGACACTTAAAGGTAAAAACAGATCATGATAGTCTTAAATACTTTTTGGAACAAAGATTATCTTTAGAAGAGCAACAAAAATGGCTCACAAATATGTTGGGTTATGGCTTTGAAATCATCTACAAGAAAGGGGAGAAAAATGTTGTTGCACATGCACTCTCAAGAAAGGATGATGATATGGAAACATTTCTTTGTTCCATTTCTATTATCCAACCCGAGTGGATAACTGAAGAAAGGGTTGAATGGAAGAATTATGAAGAGGGTTGGACACTCATTCAAAATTTGCAGCAATATCCTAGTACATCTAATAAATTTACCTAGAAAAATGATTCATTATGGTGCAAAGATCTTTGATATCTTTGTAAGAATTCCCATCTCAAATAGAAGATTCTTTTGGAATTGCACACTCTCCCTTAGAAGGGAACTCAGGACTCTTAAAAACTTACCACATGGTCAAGAAGGATTTTTTTTTGGATTTCCTTAAATATGATATTCAAAAGTTTGTGGCAGAATGTTTGGTTTTCCAACAAAATAAAGTTGAGACAATTAATCCTCCAGGTATGTTACAACCTTTAACTATTCCATGTTAACGTTGGGAGGAGGTTTCAATGGATTTTATCACAGGTTTACCCAAGAATTAAGGAAGGAGTGTCATCATGGTGGTAGTTGATAGACTTACTAAGTATGCACACGTTTTAGCATTATCTCATCCATTTAAATCTAATACTATTGCTACTACATTTATGGAAACAATTCAAAATCTACATGGAAACCCAAAGATTATTGTAAGCGACAGAGATCCCATTTTTACTGGAATTTTTTGGACAAAATTATTTTCTTGTTTTGGTACTCAATTAGCTCATAGCTAATCATATCGTCCTCAATCTAATGGGAAAAATGAGATAGTGAATTTTTTTTTGGAAGGATATATTTGTTGCTTTGTATCTGATAAACATACACAATGGGTCAAGTGGTTACCTCTGGTTGAATGGTGGTATAACACTTCATTCCATACTGCAAAAAAAATGACCCCATTTATGGCACTTTATGGATATCATCCACCATCCATCGCATCATCTCTAAGAAAAAAATATAAGATTCAAGCAGTGGAAGATCACATCGAGCATCAACAAGAAGTTCTCCAACTCTTAAAGGATAATCTCAATTTGGCGCATAATCGAATTAAACAATAGGCAGATAAACATCGCAGTGAACGAAGTTTTGATGTAGGTGACTAGGTATTTTTATGGGTACAACCATACAAAAAAATGTCCCTCAAGAAAGCTAAGAAGGATAATAAATTATCACCAGAGTATTATGGTCCTTACAAGGTGTTGCAAAATATTAGTACTATGGCATAAAAATTGGAGCTTCCTAAATCTTCCCGAGTGCACCCTATTTTCCATGTTTCATGCTTAAATAAGGTTATAGGTGACAAGCTCCCAGTTCAAACAATATTTGCATAACTTAACGAGGAGGAAAAAATCATATTGGAACCTGAAGCAGTCATGGAAAGAAATAAGCCCACTATTGTTATTATTGTGCCCTTACATTATTATTTTTATGTCGGCTAGGATTATATTGTGACCCCTTGGACTCCTATATATAGAAATGAGTTTTTTTCATTTGAAGCATCCAATAATTATTCATTTATGTAATGTAAAGGAGGTTTCCCCCTCAAAGAGGTTGATTTATAAGTCATTGATATATCTTTTCTTCTATATTGTGAGTTGGTTACGTAACATCCCTCTTGTTGATGTTTATTTGCTAGAGGATGTGGGTTCAGGTTGGTCTAGTTGTGGGAGATTGTTAGCATCCAAGAGGAAGGGTATTCCTAGTAGTTGGATGCCCTAACTAGAATTGCATGCGCTAGTTCCCCATAGAAATTTATTTACAAAATCCAATGAACTTACAACTGGAATTCCTAAACAGATACAAAGATAAAATTAGCTACAGTCACCTTAGAAGATAAAATTTGTAGTATAAGCTCTATGAAAATATGTAATGTCAATATTGGTATATATGTATACACAATTCAATTTCATACAAGTAAGTGAGTCAAGAAAAGCTACAAGTATCTCTCTTGAATATATTTACAAATAATTTTGATGAAAGAAGTCGATATCTTAAGACATGTACACCACATAACCAAAACGAAAGAATGTATACAGTTATAATTATTCGCATGACATTAATAAAAGGCACTATACCCCTTGAAGAAATTTTTTTTGATCATGAGATGCAAGAGCAGGGCCTAATGACAGTATCCATGACCATAAAAGAAAAAAATGTAGTCTCTAAGAAGGAACTATCTCCTTTGTTCGGTGATGGGAAAATTCAAGTTCTGTAGCAGTAAAGATATGCTAACAAAGAATACCTCTTACAGTCACCTTCATGAAGTCTAATTATAATCGGTAGTGAATAAGACATGCATATTTATATAAATATGCAGAAATCACCATGGAACAAACACTTAGAAGGATCAAAGTTTACAAGCAAGCGATGTAGATCATGAAAGTGTTATGAGGAATTATCTTTAGCATCCTTAGCACCAAGACCTCATCTATCTCAAGTAAGTACTGCCTTATCTTTTATGTTTTGGTTATCCAACAACTTATCTTCTGTTTGCAAAGGGAAACAATATTAATGAAACAAAAAAAGGCAAAGGTATGTATTTATAAGATATATATAATCAAGATTTGAGTCATCTTAGGGTTTAGAAAAATTAAGATTGGTAGTTTTTATCCAATAGTGTAAAACCCTAGGTAAATCATGAAGAACCCTAGACATAGAGTTTGTAAAAAATATTTTTATTTCCAAAGTTTGTAATTGGAAACTTTAATTTCCTAGGAAATCCTAGATTGACTTCACAATTTTTGGTATCATATAGTTTTCTTTGTTGTACTTTTCATTAAGTTTTGCAGGTATGCATTGTGTTTCATGAGAGATATCACTTAGAGGAAAAACCGTACAAGGTTTGTAAAAGGAGCAACTCTAGGTATGTCTATTTGTAAAAACTTGTTTATTAAAATTATTTTAAAATTTTCCTTGTATTACTAACTATTTTATGTTTAGGATTTTAAACCATAAAAGATTCTTTTTAGGAAGATCAATCACTAGATTGAATCTACCTCTGGCATATCTCTTGTCATTTGTTCATTTTTGTGGAAACCCTAATTTTTAGTGCTCACTATAAAATCTAACTTGTTGATACTTGGAATATCTTGTCAATAATATTGAAACCATAGGCTACATAGGGTTTGTAAGTCTAACAATATTTAGGTTTTTCGTAATACTTTGGTAAAACCATAATCTGTTAGGGTTGTCATAAAACCCTAAACCTTTATGGTTTGGTGAATTATTGAAAACCTGTTGTGAAACCAGCTCCAAAAATAGAAGAAAAGAGATATCAACGCCTTAGAAATAAGCCACTTTGAGGGGGAAACCTCCAATACATTACATGAATGAAAAATTCTTCGATGATACAAATTAAAAAACCTCCTTTCTATATATAGGAGTCCATGGGGCCACAATGTAATCTTAGGGGGGCCACAATATAATCCTAGCCAACCTAACAATAATAATTTAAGGGCATAATAATAACAATATGGTGGCTATAGGGGTACAATAATAACAATAAGGGGGTTACACTAACAAAAATATGGGACTATACTAGTAATATAGGGACCTAACATGCCCCTCTCCTTCAAAAGAGTGTTGTCCTCAATGCTTGAGTAGCTCTGGGTACTTCTGTATAAAATTCTCATCCTCCCATGTAGAATGTTCAGTGGGTAAGTTCTTCCACTTGATGAGATACTCTGAAATTGATCGTTTTCGTAGCTATCGTGTTCTTGTTTCTGTGACCGCTTCAAGTTCCAATATGATTTTTCCTTCCTCATCAAGTTCTTGCAATATTTTTTGAACTGGAATATTTTCACCTATAACCTTCTTTAAGCAGGAAACATGGAAAACTTGATGCACTCGTGAAGAAGCAGGAAGCTCCAATTTGTATGCCATAGTACCAATCTTTTGCAACACCTTGTAAAGACCATAGTACTTTGGCTATAATTTATTATCCTTCTTAGCTTGCTTGAGGGACATTTGTTTGTATGGTTGTAGCCGTAAAAATACCCAGTCTCCTACATCAAAACTTCTCTCGCTGCGATGTTGATCTGCATGTTGTTTCATTCGATTGTGTGCCAAATTCAGGTTATCCTTTAAGAGCTAGAGAACTTCTTGTTGATGCTCGATGTGATCTTCCACTGCTTGAACCTTCGAATTTTCTCTTAAAGATGATGTGATGGACGGTGGATGATATCCATAAAGTGTCATAAATTGGGTCATTTTTTTTGTAGTATGGAAGGAGGTGTTATACCACCATTCAACGAGAGGTAACCACTTGACCCATTGTGTTTTTTATCAGATACAAAACAATGAAGATATCCTTCCAAATGTTTATTTACTATCTTAGTTTGACCATCAGATTGAGGATGATAAGATGAGCTATGAGCTAATTGAGTACCCAAACAAGAAAATAACTCCGTCTAAAAATTTCCAGTAAAAATGGGATCTCTGTCGCCCATAATAACCCTTGGGTTTCCATGTAGCTTTTGAATTGTGTCCATAAATGTAGTAGCAATTGTACGTGCTTTAAATGGATGAGATAATGCAAAAAAGTGTGCATACTTGGTAATTATATCAACTACCACCATGATGACACTCTTTCCTTCAGACTTAGGTAAAACTATGATAAAATCCATTGAAATCTCCTCTCAACTTTATTCTGCTGGAAAATAAAACATTCCACCACAAAATTTTGAATATCAAATTTAAGGCCATCCCAAAAAAATTCTTTCTTCACCCTGTGGTAAGTTTTTAAAAATCCCGAGTGCCCTCCTAAAGGAGAAGTGTGCAATTCCAAAAGAATATTTTGTTTTAGTTGGGAATTCTTATAAAGATATAAGCGATCTTTGTACTATAAGGAATCATTTTTCCAACTAAATGGATCAGATGTACTAGGATCTTGTTGCAACTTTTGAATGAGTGTCCACACTTCTTCGTCCTTCTTCCATTCATCCCTTGCTTTGGTTATCCAATCTGGTTAGATAATATAAATGGCACAAAGCAATGCTTCCACCTCTTCATTCTTTCTTGAGAGTGCATCTGCAACAACATTTAGCTTCCCTTTTTTGTAGATTATTTGAAAGTCATAACCCAACATATTTGTGACCCATTTTTGCTGCTCTTCTGAAGATAGTCTTTGTTCCAAAAAGTGTTTAAGACTATCATGATCAGTTTTTACCTTGAAGTGTCTTCCCATTAGGTAATTTCTCCATTCATTTAGTGCATGCAGTATTGCTAACATTTCTTTCTCATAAATAGCTTTCTTGAAATACTTTCCTTTGATTGGATGACTTTCAAAAGAAATGGGTCTTCCTTCTTGCATTAAAACAACACTAATTCCATTTCCTGAGGCATCACATTCCACAATAAAGGTTTTTGTGAAGTCTGGCATAGCTAAGACCGGTGCTAGGCACATTGACTCTTTAAGATGTTCAAAGGCCTTAGTTGCTTCAGGAGTCCATGAAAATGCATCTTTCTTCAATAATGTTGTTAGAGATGCTTCTATTCTCCCATAATTCTTAACAAACTTGCGATAATACCCTATTAACTCGAGAAATCCTCACAATTTCTTTATAGTTGTGGGGACTTTCCATTCTTTAATGGCTTTAATTTTGTTAGGGTCTATCTTAACACCCTCGTGAGATACAATATGACCCAGATATTCCACCTCTTGTACTCCAAAGAAACATTTGGATGTTTTTGCATATAATTGTTTCTCCTGCAATAGTTTGAGCACCCTATCAACATGTTGAACATGATCCTTCCAAGACTTGTTGTATATTAGTATATCATCAAAAAATACTAGCACACATTTTCTAAGGAAGGGTTTGAAAATGGAATTCATCAAGCCTTGAAATGTAGAAGGTGCATTGGTAAGGCCAAAAGGCATGACCAAAAATTCATAATGACCCTCATGATTTCAAAATGTTGTTTTCGGAATATCTTCAGTCTTCATTCTAATTTGATGATATCCTGAATGAAGATCCAACTTGGTAAAATAAACTTCTCCATGTAATTCATCCAATAATTCATCAATCACAGGAATGGGGAATTTATCTTTAATGATGAGCTTATTGAGCTCCCTATAATCCGGACACATGCGCCATGATCCATCCTTCTTGTGTACTAATACTACAGGAGCAGAGAAAGAACTTTGACTAGGTTGAATTTTACCAGCCTCTAACATTTCTACAATCATACGTTCAATTTCGCTCTTTTGGACATAAGGATATCTATAAGGCCTGATGTTTGGAGGAACACTTCCTGGAATCAAATGAATAGCATGATCATGATCACGAATAGGTGGGAGTACTTTGGGAGTTTTAAAAACCTTGGAATGATTGTCCAAGACTTTTTGGAGATCTGCATAAATAGATGATTTTGACGTTAGAACTTCTAGTGAGAATAATTGTGCAATTACACCTCGTTGTTCTTTCTTTAGAAGCTTTGTCATGACATTAGAGCTTATTATCTTTCTCGGCTTCCCTGCAATACCCCGTAATTCGACTTCCTTCCCTTGCGAAAAAAATTTCAATAAAAGTTCTTGAAAATTAAAAGCTACCATCCCCAAAGATTGTAACCATTGTACTCCTAGTACAACATCATCACCTCCCATATGAATGGAAAGCATTTCACTATTCAATACATATTCCCCCATGGTTAGCTTGATATTATGGAATTTTCTAGAGCAATTTATAGTTCCTCCATTTGCAACCATCAATTGACATTCTGGTGCTGGGTATAGGAAGCAATTCAATTCCTTGGCTACCTTACAATGAATAAAATTATGGGTACTACCTGAATTAATCAACACTATTACCTTTTTCTTCTTGATATGTCCTTCTATATTGAGACTTTGAGGAGTGTTAATTCCTGCCAATGCATTACATGATATGGTCAGACTCATTTATTCCTCTTCTAGGGTTGGTTCCTAGTGTATATCCTCTTCTTGTTCATTTTCTTCTTCCTCTTCACAATCTATGTAAAATAATTTCTTCTCAGCACACTTATGACCTTTAGTGTATTTTCTATCACAACTGTAGCAAATCCCTTTACTCTTTTTTCTTCCAATTGTTGTGGTGTCAACCTTGTAGGTTGTGGAAATCTAGGAGTAGCAACACTTCCCTCTTTATAGAAGTGAGTGGTAGGCTTCCTTGTCGCCATAATTTTACATTCAATTTTTCTTGCCAAATTGAATGCCTTCTCCAATGAATCAGGTTCCAAAACGCGAACTTCATGTTGGATGTTATGCTTTAAAGTCCATATGAAGAGATCAATCATGTGTTCCTCTGGAATATCAATTACCCTTATATTCAATTTTTGGAAGTCCTCAATGTGCTCCCCCACTAAACCCTTTTGTTTGAGATTTATCAATTGGATAAAGAAGGTGTTGCTCTTTGTATCCTCATAATGTGCTATCATTTCCTCCGTAAAAATTGACCAAGTGAAAGTTTTTTTACAGGAGCAAAGCTATCAATACCATACAAATGTATTTTGTTCTAAATGTAAAGTTGCAATGCGTACCTTTTGTGTGTTTTGCACATTATTGAGATCAAAATATTGCTCCATCTGTAGTATCCATGTTACAAGATCCTTTCCATCAAACTTCCTCACATCCATTTTTGGAATATGGTGGTTCTTCCTGCCAACATTAGAGTTCATGAAATCATGATTAACATTTATTTTGTTCTCATCCTGGGTTTCCTCTACTATCTTTTCACAATTAGGAAACATTTTTTGTATCAACTTTGTCAAACCTTCGATGTCTACTTTTAGATCATTCTTCATGTTTTCAATTTTTTCATCGATCTTAGCTTCCATGTCATCCATATTAGCTTCCATGCCAAATTCCATGCCATCCATATTAGCTTCCAAACCATTCATCTTAGCTTCCATGGCTTTCTTCAAACCATCCATTTCATTTTTTGTTGCTCTTTGCGATAGCGAAATTTTGTGCACTTGCTCATGGACTTTTGATATCTCATGTTGCATTTCTTCGTCTTCATGAGTAATAGTAGAGCCTTCTGAAGGCTTAATGGGTGTTGAATTATTTTTAGGAGGAATTTTAGAACCCAATACTGATATCTATGCTCAATAGGCCTTTGGAATCACCTAGAACTGATTTTTCAAAAAAGACTTATGCAATTTGAAAAAAAATACACACCTTTTTCTTGATTTTGAGGAGCTCAATATTGAAACTAATTTATCTCTGTGATTTTGGATCTTCAATATCTGAAATGTGGCACTGAAGTAGCCCTCTGAATCTTCTTTCGAATGCCATAGGTCTGACCTGATTTGGATTCTTGAAGGCAAAGTTATGCCCAATCTCCTATGATGAACTAATTATGGACTAGTTTAGTAGAGTGAACTTGTACAACCTGCCATGTGTCAATGTTTCCTCCTTCAGCTCTAAAATTGATATAGAGAAAACTAGAGTCTGTGTACTTGAGGCCACTTTTTACATAATTCCAATCCAATACTCAGAGAGAGAGTTATGAATATTTTCCCACAATCACCTCTTTGAGATGAAATTTGGAAGCCTGCAAAAGACCTAACTTCCATAGACCATATCTCTGACAATAGTGCGAACCAAGATCTGAAATTTTTTGAATATCTTCCTCAGGATTTCTTCTTCGCTCCCTAAAAATTTCAGCTTCTAAACCTTTGTAGAAAAAACATTATAGCGAAAATTCCACGATGACCTGTTTAGGTTAAATTCAGGAGCCTGCAAAAATACCTAACGTCCATAGATCATATCTCCGAAAATATTGCAAACCAAGCTCTGAAATTTTACGAAGATGTTCCTCAGGATCTCGGCTTCGCACTCTAAAAATTTCAGCTTCTAAAACTTCATAGAAAAAATATTATAGATAAAATTCCACAATGACATGTTTGGGGCAGCGAAACCCTAGAATCCAAAGCTCTGATACCAAATGTTGTGAAACCAGCTCCAAAAATAGAAGAAAAGAGATATCAATGCCTTAGAAATAAGCCACTTCGAGGGGGAAACCTCCAATACATTACATGAATGAACAATTCTTCGATGATACAAATTACAAAACCTCATTTCTATATATAGGAGTCCATGGGGCCACAATGTAATCCTAGCCGACCTAACAATAATAATTTAAGGGCACAATAATAAAAATATGGGGGTTACAGGGGTACTATAATAACAATAAGGGGGTTACACTAACAACAATAAGGGACTATACTAGTAATATAGGGACCTAACAAAACCTAGTCAAAATTGCTAAGGTTTAATGTTTGTATCCATGCATAAGATTTGTATGAATGAAACCTTAGATGTAAACTTGCTAGTTCTAGGGTTTGTAACAAAACCTTGTAAAGTTTGTCATGAAATTATAAAAAGCATATTGTTGAAACCCTATATGCACATTATTTTATTTTTTGGGTGTTGAGTCTAGTTTGTGGGAGTTAAAGAATTGCTTTACTGTTAAGTTGTTAATACCTAATATTTGACTTTGGAATCTAGGGATTATGTCAAAAACCATAGTAGAAGATCTCGAGATGGATATGAAAGATTATTCAAGTTTAATCTATGAAATTTTGAATACTTATGATGATGATGAACTAAAATTATATCACAATTATTGTCAATATAACAAGAGTAAACATGATAAAAGAAACATTTGTTTTGTTTGCCCCAGTTTTTCTAAACATCTATGGTCTTGTTTGCTCATCAAATTTCCGTTGGAATTTGGTCGAATAATCGACAGTTTAGTAACCATTGGATATTCAACTGTACAAATGTCAATTAATCGACACATTAAAGGCAAAAATGGTCATTAAAAATATGATGTTTATAAGTTGGTTTTGTGATGCTAAAAATCGTCAGATATCTAATGGGTCAAACGTCGCATATCTAGTAGGTCTCCCTCAAGTCCGCAGTCGAATATTTGAGACATAGGTCATATTTTCGGATGATAAAAAATAAATTTTAGGCGTCGTGTAATCGAAGACATAGGTAAAATGTGCGACATAATTGTTCTCTCTCTGACGGTTGTTGGTCGGCAGTGAAGCGTTGGATATGCGACGGAGGAGAGTTCTGTCTGATGGGAGTGTTAAAATACCGATGCTATTGTCCTTCGATTCTAACGGAGAGTATCTGATGCGTACTATGACCAATAGGTGTCGAATATGTGATGTCATATAATTGTCATTGAATATTCGACGAAGTCCCGTGTTTAAAAAATATATATATAATACACAGTACTATTTTGAAGACAATAATAAATGACATCAGTCATCATAAGATCACCTTCTAAGCATAAGTATACTAGAAACTGCACTGAGAAGTTCAAAATAACGTTGATATAAATTCATAACTCTATTTCCAAACTTGGGCCTTTGATCACACATGTTGAGTACAAAATGAAGTTACAATGAGTTGTGGCTCATAATAAATGAAATATTTCCTTCTTTTATCAATGATATAAACAACTACATGAGCAAGAATATGAGATAAGTCTCAATAATAAATATGTTATTGGGGCTTACATTGTAATCATCATACACAGTGCACCAACCCCAATTAGTGAATTGCAACTTTTTTGAGGAAGACAATTAACATATGAAAACCCCATGTGAATGAATTGTCTAAATCATTATTTTCCCATAACATAACATCTATCAGAATTCCTCTCCCCCCTATAGAATTTTGATATTAAAATATAATGGACACTACAAAATTGGGTGCTACTGGGTCATTTCTAGCACTAACACCAATACACCTCATATCATGAAACAACATTATAAGTCATTTTGGTCATCTATCAATAAGTTGATGAACTGCTCACAACTCATGCTCCTTGACTAGATTTCATTTTTGTGGTTGCACTACATTTCTGCATATTCCTCTATAGGACGGTGTATAAATGTTACATATAGAGAAAGGAAAATTTTCCACAATTGTTTTAGGAAATATATAATGCAATAGGGAAGTTATGTAGTCATTTCTTGTTAAACATTCCAATAGAACACTCCCCTAAAATAAATAGAATATTCTAATGAATATATTTGATCCAATTATTATAAAAGAGAAGGGAATTCATTTATATATGTAATTGAGACGGAGATTCATTGTAAATAGTGTGAAAACAGAAGTAACTAGTAAAATTTTCAAACAGTGAGTTTTAATTATTCAATGTAAGAACCATATATCTAGCCATTATAATTGTTACTCCTTATACTGTATGAGATGGAATTTTTGTATTTTATCATGATCTAGTTGCATAAGATACTTTTTGATGAAATTGATTAATCATTGGATAGATGGAGGAAATTTTATGAGCGCACACACTTTCCCTAACATTACCCTGATGATTCCACTAGCTAAATTCTACCAACCTTTATGCCAATTGTATCTAATCTTGCATTGTGGACAAGATTGATTTCCATATTTCACTTATATTCATAGAAAGGCTTGCATACTGTAAATGCAAACTTATTGCAATCTACAAAGAGCTCCCCATTTGATGCTAAGCCAACATTATATCCACATATATGGAAAACATGGTTATTTATGTATTGTGGAGGCTTAGGCTACAATAATTGAATAAAATATCCACATAATAACTTGTGAGATAAAATAATCCATTAAATGAAAAACAGAGCATTAGAAACAATTTTTAAAAATGAATGAAAGTATCTAGACCGATAATCCATAGAACATATGATCTAGAATTGTCAAGTAACACCTCTTAAATGAAAAAAAATGAGAAATAACACCTGAAATTTCTTGAAAAGGAATAAATTATTCCAATTACAGCTAGACATCCAAAACATAATATAGTTTTTTACTAGAATATATAGTAAGTAGTCAATTTTAATCCATATTTGTTTCACATTTATATATTGAATACATTGCATCCCTTTTCTAAATCTCTAAATTAAATTCTACAATATTTGTTTCCAAGAGCACCACTAAACTCGGGCTATTCTTTGGGAACAATTCTAGCTCAAACAAACATTGAGACATAAAATCCATCTTAAAAATATTGAAACCATTTTGGATGTGCTTTGTACTTATTTCAACTTATATTTCTATGTACTGAAAATGTCCCCTTCTAACTGTGGACAAAATTTAGTGGAAAATACAACTCAGACCTTCAAAAAGAGAAAAAGAAAAAGACAGAATGGCTCCAATTTTAGAGAAGAAAATAATTTTCTTAATACATGGGAAAAAGTAAAAATTCTCGAACTCCAAAGAAAAGGGACAAAACAAAGTCCCTTTTACTAAAAAAAAAACTCAGTGAATATATGTTGAGTTTCGTAGCTTGGTAGGTACTCCAAACCCTAGGCTAGAGGGTTGTGGAGGAGTTGGCACACAAAAGTGGCTTGTGGGATAAGAACCCAAGATCATGGGATTTTCACCCAAGAATATGGGTGTGAATCCATGAGGAAAATTCTGCATGTGATGATTTTAAAGAGTAAACAGATGCAATGAAAATTACTCAAATCTGAGTTCTAGAAGTGAAGGTATGAATTTTTGAAGTTATGATGTGGTCTTGTGGTACAAAGGACAAGTAGACCTTGGCTTGTAGAGGTTACCTTTAGGGATATACATTTCCACATGAGACATGTATAAATAATAGGTAAGGGAGACCTCATTTCACACATCCAATATGCAATCACATCAAGGATAATCTCTTAAATGGGCAGCGAAGACTAAGGCTAAGGAAAATGAGTTTTTGGAAGTGTCTTGGCAATGTTTTGGAGAAAAATTATATTTGGACTGAGGCCACATTTATGAGGTAAGAGGACGTGTATTTTTGTGTTATTATATGTGTTATTAGTCTTTTTTATGGGCCACATGTACATGTTGTTGGAACAATGTGTATTGGAGGTTATTTCGAGGGTTGTGAGGGCTAGTAAGGATATTACCTTCAAGTTGTAGCCTATAAGATGGATAACACAGGAGAAAAAGGGTAAACCACATCAGAACAATGGTATTATCATGTGCTAGAGGTTGTATATCTTTCTGTTGATGGACAGGTTTTTGTAGGATGCATTGAGGAGGAGCCTTAGGCCCTACAACAAGTGCTTTGGATTCCCTGTAAGACAACAAAGGTAGCAACATGATTGCACAAGGGAATATAGTTATAGGAGTTTTGTTTTTGGGAGTTTTATTAGTGTGACTTTAGCCCTAACCAAACTTCTAGAAGCACATATTCCAAGGACAAGAGGTGACCAACAGTGTGTTGGAGTTTGTGCCCTTGCTAGGTCCCTATAATACTAGTGTATAGCCTTATTGTTATTGTTAGTGTAGCCCCCTTATTTTTATTATTGTGACCATGTAGTCCCCATATTGTTATTATTGTGCCCTATAGAAGCCCATTGTTGTTAATGTTGTGCCCTTACATTATTATTGTTATGTCAGCTAGGATTATATTGTGACCGCTTGGAATCCTATATATAGAAAGGAGGTTTTTTCATTTGAAGCATCCATAAATTTTTCATTTATGTCATGTAAAGGAGGTTTCCTCATCGAAGAGTCAGATTTCTAAGTTTTTGATCTATCTTTTATACTATATTGTGAGTTGGTCACATAACATTTGGTATCAAAGCTTTAGATTCTAGGGTTTCTCTTATTCAAACGAGACATCTTGGAGTTTTCACTATAACCTTCTTTCTAGGGGGCTTCAGAAGCTTAAATGTTTGCCACGTTGAGCAAAAATTGTGGTGAACATTTTGTAAAAATTTCAGATCTTGTTTCGCTACATTTTCGGAGATATGATTTGAGGAAGTTAGGGTTTTTGCAAGCTCCAAAATTTAGTCTCAAACAAGTGAGCTAGGTAAAATCATCATACCTTTTGTTTCAGGCATTGGATTTAAATTCTATAAAAATTGGAAGAAGGGAACGGATTGTAGTTTTATGTGTAGAAATTATAGGGTCAAAGGTATAAACAGTGACATGCGGCACACCGTACAAGTTCGCTCTACTGAACCAGTCTATAATCAGGTGATCGTGGGAGATCAGGCATAAATTTATCTTGAAGAATCGAAATTAGGTCTGACCTATGGCATTGGAAACAAGACTCATAGGACTACTACAAGATAAAATTTTAAATATTTTGGATCCTAAATCACAGAGATACATCAGGTTTAATATCGAGCTCCCCAAAAGCAAGAAAAATGTGTGTATTTTTTTTTAAATTGCATAATTTTTGTTTGAAAAATAAGTTTGAAGTGATTCCAAGGGCATATTGAAGCATATATATATCAATATTGTGCTCTAAAATGCCTCCAAAAAATAATTCCATGCTCATTAAGCCCTCATAAAGCTCTACTATGCCACATGAAGAGGAAGAATTGCAGCATGATATCTCAAAATTATGGGACCAAGTGTAAAAAATTTCACTCTGAGAAAGAACAACCAAAAATGAATTAAAAGGTGACATGGATGGTTTAAAAAAAGACATGGAAGCTAATATGGATGGTTTGAAGGATGGAATGGATGGCGTGGAATCTAAGATGGATGGTTTCAAGAATGGCATGGAAGCTAAGATCGATGGTATAGAAGCAAACCTGAAAGGCAACATGGAATATTTGAAGAAAGACATGGAAGGTTTGAAGGAAGGTTTGACAAATTTTCTGTAAGAAAAGCTTCCTAATGGCGAAAAGGTAGTAGAGGAAACTCATGATGATAACAAAAGAAATGTTAATCATGATTTCATAGACTCTAACATTGGATTGAAAAACCACCATATTCCAAAGATCGATATGAGGAATTTTGATGGCAAGGATATGGTAACATGGATACTACATATGGAGCAATATTTTGATCTCCATAATGTGCAAAACACATAAAAGGTACGAATTGCAACTGTATATTTAGAAGCCAATCAATTTTTATGGTATTTATGTATTTTATCTCATAAACAAATTGTCACTTGGTCAATTTTTACAAAGAAAACGATAGCACATTATGAGGATACAAAGAACAAAAACTTCTTTATCCAATTGATAAATCTCAAACAAAAGGGTTCAATTATGGAGCACATTGAGGACTTCCAAAAATTGAATATAAGGGTAAATGATATTCCATAGGAGCACATGATTGATATATTCATAGGGAATTTAAAGGATAACATACAACATGAGGTTCACCTTTGGGAACCTGATTCATTGGAGAAGGAATTCAGGTTAGCAAGAAAAATTTAAAGAAAAAATATGGCGAAAAGGATTCCTACCACTCGCAACTATAAAGATGGAAGTGTTGCTACTCCTAGCCTTCCACAACCTACAAGGCTGACACCATAACAATTGGAAGAAAAAAGAGTAAAATGGATTTTCTTCAGTTGTGATAGAAAATAAACTAAAGGTCATAATTATGCTAAGAAGCAATTATTTTACATAGATTGTGAAGAGGAGGAATAAGAGGAAAAAGAAACTTCAAAAGAAGAGGATATACACTAGGAACCAACACCAGAGAAGGAAGAAATGAATCAGATGATATCTTGTAATGCATTGGCAGGAATTACCACTCCTAAAACTCTCAAGATGGAAGGATATATCAAGAAAAAAAAAATCTCATAGTGTTGATTGATTCAGGTAGTACCCATAATTTTATTCATTGTAAGATAGCCAAGGATTTTAATTTATTCCTATGTCCAGCACCAAAGTGTCAAGTGATGGTTGCAAATGGAGGAACTATAAATTTCTCTAGAAAGTTCCATAATATCAAGCTAACCATGGGGGAATACTTATTGAATATTCCAATGCTCTCCATTCCAATGGGCGGTGTTGATGTTGTACTAGGAGTCCAATGGTTACAATCTTTGGGGGCGATAAATTTTAATTTTCAAGAAATTTTCTTGAATTTTTTTTAGAAAGGAAAGGAAGTTGAATTACAGGGTATCATAGGAAAAATGAGAAATATAATCAGCTGTAATGTCATGAAATATATTTTGAATAAATAACAACGAGGCGTAATTGCACAATTTTTCTCACTAGAGGTTCAAACATCAAAATCATCTATTTCTCCATATCTCCAAAAATTATTGGAAAATCATTCCAAGGTGTTTGAGACTCCCAAAGGACTCCCACCTATTTGTGATCATGATCATGATATTAATTTTATTCCAGGAAGTGTTCCTCCAAAAATCATACGGTACAGATATCCTTATGCCCAAAAGAGTGATATTGAATGTATTGTTGTAGAAATGCTAGAGGGTGGTATAATTCAACCTAGTCAAAGTTATTTCTCTGCTCCAGTAGTATTGGTGCACAAGAAGGATGGATCATGACATATGTGTCTAGATTATAGGGAGCTCAACAAGCTCAATATTAAAGATAAATTTCCCATCCCCGTCATTGATGAACTATTAGATGACTTACATGGAGCAATTTACTTCACCAAGTTGGATCTTCATTATAGATATCATCAAATTAAAATGAAGACTAAAGACATTCCAAAAACAACATTCATAACTCATGAGGTTCATTATGAATTTTTGCTCATTCCTTTTGGCCTTACTAATGCACCTTCCACATTTCAAGGTTTGATGAATTCCATTTCCAAACCCTTCCTTAGAACATTTTGTTAGTATTTTTTGATTATATACTAATCTACAGGAAGTCTTGGAAGGATCATGTTCAACATGTTGACATGGTGCTCAAATTATTGGAGAAACGGTTATATGAAAAAACCTCCAAATGTTTCTTTGGAATACATGAGGTGGAATATTTGGGTCATATTATATCTCATGAGAGTGTTGAGATAGACCCTAACAAAATTAAATCCATTAAGGAATGGAAAATACCCACAACCATAAAGCATATTCAAGGATTTCTCGGGTTGATAGGGTATTATCGAAAGTTTTTTAAGAATTATGGGAGAATGTCGGCACCTATAACATCATTACTGAATAAAGATGCATTTTTTTGGATTCTAGAAGAAAATAAGGCCTTTGAACATCTTAAAGAGGCAATGTGCCAAGCACCGGTATTAGCGACGCCAGACTTTACAAAAACCTTTATTGTGGAATGTGATGCCTCAGGAAATGGAATTGGTGTAGTTTTAATACAAGGAGGAAGACTCATTTCTTCTGAAAGTCATCCAATCAAAGGAAATTATCAACAAAAACCTATTTATGAGAAGGAAATGTTGGCAATACTACATGTACTAAAGAAATGGTGACCTTACCTAATGGGAAGACACTTCAAGGTAAAAACAGATCATGATAGTCTTAAATAATTTTTGGAACAAAGATTATCTTTAGAAGAGAAACAAAAATGTCTCACAAATATGTTGGGTTATGACTTAGAAATCATCTACAAAAAAGGGAAGAAAAATGTTGTTTCACATGCACTCTCAAGAAAGGATGAGGATATGGAAGCATTGCTTTGTTCCATTTCTATTCTCCAACCTGAGTGGATAACTAAAGCAAGGGTTGAATGGAAGAATTATGAAGAGGTTTGGACACTCATTCAAAATTTGCAGCAATATCCCAGTATATCTGATACATTTAGCTGGAAAAATGATTCATTATGGTGCAAATACCGTTTATATATTTGTAAGAATTCCCATTTCAAAAAAAATATTCTTTTGGAATTGCACACTCTCCCTTAGGAGGGCACTCAAGACCCTTAAAAACTTACCACAAGTTCAAGAAATATTTTTTTTGGGATGTCCTTAAATATGATATTCAAAAGTTTGTGGAAGAATGTTTGGTTTTCCAACAAAATAAAGTTGAGACAATTAATCCCCTAGGTATGTTACAACCTTTATCTATTCCAAGTCAACGTTGGGAGGAGCTTTCAATGGATTTTATCACAGGTTTACCTAAGAATGAAGGAAATACTATCATCATGGCGGTAGTTGATAGACTTACCAAGTATGCACACGTTTTAGCATTATCTCATCCATTTAAATCCAATGCTGTTGCTACTACATTTATGGAAACAATTCAAAATCTACATAGAAACCCAAAGATTATTCTAAGAGATAGAGATCCCATTTTTACTGGAATTTTTTAGACAAAATTATTTTCTTGTTTTGGTACTCAATTAGCTCATAGCTCATCATATCGTCCTCAATCTAATGGGAAAAATGAGATAGTGAAAAAATGTTTGGAAGGATATATTTGTTGCTTTGTATCTGATAAACATATACAATGGGTCAAGTGGTTACCTCTGGTTGAATGGTGGTATAACACTTCATTCCATACTGCAGAAAAAATGTTGAGATTGCAACAAGATGATGAGCTTAGTGGAAAGGAGTCGCCTTCACTAAGTGGGCCCGCAGGCTATTTTTGGCGCAAAGTCTATTTTTAGACTATGTCTATTTTTAGACATGTCAATCATATTCTCTGAGTTGCAGGATGCTATTTGTGGATGGTTGGTCAAGTTGGAAAAATTATATGGAATTCTATTTTTAGACATACTGGGCGGAATCTATTTTTAGATTGCCAGTCTAAAAATAGACATGTCGAATATTATTAGCTCTTAATAATATTTGGACTCTAAACATTATCTTATTCTCTTGGAGCACTTCAGTTAAGTGCACAGATGTGGCACAGGAGCTGACAGAAGGAATTACGCTATTCCTAGGGGTTATGTGGAGCTATTGCATGAAGACTTCAGTTAGAACTCATGTGACAGAGTTTGGTGGAGTTGATTGAGGAAGTTAGTGGAGTTGTATTCAGTTTAACTAATCTAAACATAGTTGAGCTATTTGTATTCAGTTTAACTGATTGATACAATTGGTGAGAGTGGTGTGAATTAATTATTAATTAATTCACTAATTATAAACTCATTAATCAACTAAAGAATGCATCAGTTAACTTCAGTGCATGGACAGTTTCAGTGGAGACCAGTGCAGAGATAGGTGAAAGAGCAGGTTAACTATCAGTTGTGACTATACAGTTGCTATTTGCAACACATAGATAGGTGGAGAAGCCCATGAGGATTGCGTAGTTCAAGCCAGGTGGTTTATCTATTTAATGAAGCCATCCCATAGCATTAAAAACGCAATAGAGGCTGGCTATCAAGTGGCAAAAGATTGGAGCATGTGTTTTGCTAGATCTAGCTTGATAGTGTGTAGCAATTGAGGGTGTGCATGAGAGCTTGTGAGGAGCTTTTGTACTATGATTGTTACATGATATCCATGACATATAATATATAGATAGTTGGGGTTTTCAGCTTTAAGCTTTCCCATTAAATATTGTGTTCATATGTGAGATTGTTTGTGGTTTTAATGTATGCATGCAATTGATTTTATTTCCGCATGTGATGATCAATGGTAGAAGAGATTCTGTATTATGCATGAAGCTAAAATAGTGTGTGATTAGGAGAATATCAATGAATAATATATCAGTTATTCAAATTTCTACATGGTATCAAAGAGATATTGATCATTGGAGCAATTGCAAAACATTGAATCAGTTGAGTTTTGTGCTGGTGGAATTCGAATTTGCAGCAGTGTTTTCTTGGTGTCAAAGTTGAGATGTCTTTCAACGGATTGCGATTGGAGTATGCCATTGAGGGCAGCTCAAATTATATTGCATGAAAGGACAGGATGGAGGCGATGCTGGATGACAATGGGTTGAAGGAGTTCATAGATGCAGAAATTCCAAAGCCTACTTCTAGTGATGCTACCGTACTTGACGCATGGCAAAAGAAGACAGCAAAGTGTCGAAGGATTCTGTTGGAAGGTGTGAAGGATCACATAGTGTCCAGCCTTCATGGTAAGGCTTATCCATTCTTGATGTGGAAATATTTGACATATTTATTCCAAAGCAAGAGTGACCAGAGGAAGTTGGCGCTCAAGGAAAAACTCAGAAACATAAAGATGGAGAAAGGCGACAGTATGCCCAAGTACCTCACAAAGTTCATCCAATGCAGGGATGAGCTGGGAAGTGTGGGGGATACTGTTGATGATGAGGACTTGGTGAGCTTGGCTCTCCTTGGGCTTCTGAAGAGTTGGCATTCCTATCAGGACTTTGTCAATGTTCGGGAGAAATTGCCAAGATGGGAGCGACTTTGGTCGGATCTTGTGCAAGAGGAGATAAGGCGGAGTACGAGGGACGGATCTTCATCAAAGAACTCTGATGAAGAGAATTGCGCTTTGGCTGCCAAATAAAAGAAGGGGAAGAGCAAGAAAGCTTCTCAATCCGGTGCGAAGGCAAGAAGCAGGACATGTCCAAGGTGAAGTGCTTTGACTGTCACCAACACAGACATTACGCCACTAATTGTCCACGGAAGAAGAAAAATAAGCAGGTTTTTGGGACTGCAGCTGGAGAGGCCTTAGCCTCGTAGTTTGAGCTGGATTTTTCGTTGATCGCATGCTTGGTCTCAAGTGTGACGGGATCAGTGTGGTTTCTTGACAGTGGTGCGTCTTTTCACATGACAGGAGATCGAGATTTGTTTACTGATCTGGATGAGAAAGATCTTGGAGTGCACATCGAGATGGGCGATGATGGTAGATACAGTGCGACCGGTATCGGTACCATTTCCTTTGAGAGGGAGTCTGGTAAGCCCTTCGTATTGAAGGAAGTGATGCATGTTCCAGGATTGAAGAAGAATCTTATCTCTGTGGCGATGTTAGAAGACAAGGGATATGATGTTGTCTTTAGCGAGGGAAAGTATTTCCTGCATAGTAAGGCAACTGGTGAGACCCAGAGGATAGGGGTTCGAGTTAAGAACCTTTATCAATTGCAGGTAGATGGCTGCGCAGCAATGGCAGGCAAGGTAGAAGGAGTGGTGAGCCGAGATGATGGCGAGTTGTGGCACCGAAGATTGGGCCACTTTCACCATGGAGCTTTGAAGATACTGTAGCAGATTTCTACTGGGATTCCTAAAGGCACTCTTGCGCAGTCAGATCAGTGCAAGGGGTGTACCTTGGGAAAATTTTGGAAAGCCACCTTTCACGAGAAGGATAGTCACGCCACAACGATCCTTGAGAGAATTCACACAAATGTGTGTGGACCTTTCTTAGCAGCTTCGACAGCAAAGCACAGGTATTATGTGATATTTGTTGATGATTTTTCTCGTAAGTGTTGGATCTTCTTCATGCAGAAGAAGAGAGAGACATACTCAAAGTTCTGTGAGTTCAAGGCACTGGTTGAGAAAGAATCGAGGAAGCAGGTGAAGGCTCTAAGGAGCGAAAATGGTGGTGAATTCATCTCTGGCGAATTCAAGGACTTTTTCAGCGCAGAAGGAATTCGAAGAGAGCTCATAGCACCTCATAACCCACAGCAGAATGGGGTTGCTGAGTAGAAGAACAGAATGATCGTGGGTGCTGCACGGGCGATGTTGCATGATCAAGGCCTACCCATACACTTGTGGGCTGAGGCATGCAATACTGCAGTATATGTGCAGAACCGTTGTCCTCATTGGATACTTGGCATGAGTACACCCGAGGAGGCGTTTTCTGGTAAGAGGCCTGATATTTCCCATTTGAGGATTTTTGGTTCACCTGTTTACATTCATGTGACGAAGGATGCCAAGAAGAAGCTGGAGCCGACTGCGGAGGTTGGGATATTTGTGGGGTACACTGATACACCCCACAAATATTGTGTGTATTTTCCATATAGTCGCAAGACTGTTGTGCGACGAGATATCAAATTTCATGAGGAGAAAGCCATGAAGTGTTCGCTTGAGAGGGAGCCACACTTGCATGCAGATGAGGAGCTATTAGTTCCTAAGGATGAGTCTCTGGATGTGGATCAGCCACAAGAGGAGGTTCATGGAGTGGAAGATACCACTCATGCAGCGCCAACCATCAGAGGGCGGAAGCGCACTACAGAAGCTGAGCGACTGGCTCAAGATGCAGAGAAGGTTGTAGGAGCACCTACATCACAGCGCAGACAGAGACAGTCACCTGACCGGTATATTGGATACATGGCTCTTATGAGCAAGTGTATCGTGACAGAGCCATCCTCTTTCGAGGAAGCTGTGGAGGATCCCGCATGGGTAGATGCCATGGTGGAAGAGTATGATTCGATTGTCAGAAATAGTGCATGGGAGATTGTCCCGAGGACAGAGGGGAAATCAGTGGTGGGTTCGAGATGGATCTACAAATTGAAGCAGGCAGCTAACGGGAGTGTGGAGAAGTACAAGGCAAGATTTGTTGCCCAAGGCTTTTCACAAATTGAGGGGATCGATTATGAGGAGACTTTTGCACCTGTCGCAATGTATTCTTCCATACGAATGATTCTTGCTCTCTCAGCGTAGATGGGGTGGCACATTCATCAGATGGATGTGAAGACTGCGTTCCTCAACAGAGTCATTGAGGAGGAGGTGTACATAGAGTAGCCCGAAGGTTTCGAGATCTTCAGCAGCGAGTCGCAGGTGTGCAGGCTCAAAAGAGCGCTGTATGGGTTGAAACAAGCACCTCGTGCTTGGTACACATGGATAGACAGTTATTTCACCGGACTTGGATTCTCCAAGAGTGAGGCGGATCTTAACCTATACCATATTGTGGTGGAGGGTAAGTTGCTAATCATTGTACTTTATGTAGATGATTTTATTTTGACAGGTGATGAACTTTTGATACACTCATGAAAGGCTGATCTTGCAAAGGAGTTTGAGATGAAGGACTTGGGCCTCCTTCATTATTTCCTAGGATTGGAAATTTGGCAGCGCAGTGGTGGACTGTTTGTTTCTCAGGGTAAGTATGCCCGGGAGATACTGGAGAAGTTCAACATGCATGGCTACAAGCCTGTTGATACTCCTCTTCCTGGTGGTTGGAGGAAGGAGGATGCTACTTTAGTGGAGGTAGTGGATGCCACTGTTTATCAACAGTTGGTGGGGTCTCTTATGTATCTGGTCAATACATGATCCGACATATGCTATGCTATTAACTAGCTTTCACAAGCTATGGTTAAGCCAACCAAGATCTTTTGGAAGGCGAGGAAGCATGTATTGAGATATCTCAGAGGCACATATCTCGAAGCATGGGGATATGGATTGTGGTACAGACAGTCGGATGAGGTGAAGCTATGTGGCTTCACGGATGCAGATTGGGCAGGGAGCCCAACGGACAGAAAGAGAACATCTGGAGAGATTTTCAGTATCGGGTCGACAACATTTTCTTGGTACAACAGGAAGTAGAGATCCGTGGCACTCAGTTCAGCAGAGGCCGAGTATATGGCAGCGAGTTTGGTTGCATGCGAGGCTATATGGATGAGGAAGCTCCTGGTCGGGTTGTTCGGTTCACACTTAGAGCCTACTGTGATTTATTGTGATAATCAGAGTTGCATCAAACTCTCGGTTAATCCAGTATTTCATGATAGATCTAAACACATTGACATCCGGTATCATCATATCAAAGATTGTGTGTAGCGGAAGGTCATGTTACTTTCATACATTCCTACGGAGGATCAGGACGCTGATATCTTGACGAAGGCGCTCACTAGGAGCAAATTCGAATACCACAGGGGAAGGATAGGGGTTACAGATAATCCATATCTTGTTGAGAAGGAGTGTTGAGATTGCAACAAGATGATGAGCTTAGTGAAAAGAGTCGCCTTCACTAAGTGGGCCCGCAGGCTATTTTTGGCGCAAAGTCTATTTTTAGACTATGTCTATTTCTAGACATATGGATCATGTTCTATGAGTTGCAGGATGCTATTTGTGGATGGTTGGTCAAGTTGGAAAAAATAGATGGACTTCTATTTTTAGACATACTGGGCGGAATCTATTTTTAGATTTCCAGTATAAAAATAGATATGTCGAATATTATTAGCTCTTAATAATATTTGGACTATAAACATTATCTTATTCTCTTGGAGCACTTCAGTTAAGTGCACAGATGTGGCACAGGAGCTGACAAAATGAATTACGCTATTCCTAAGGGTTATGTGGAGCTATTGCATGGATACTTCAGTTAGAACTCATGTGAAAGAGTTTGGTGGAGTTGATTGAGGAAGTTAGTGGAGTTGTATTCAATTTAACTAATCTAAACATAGTTGAGCTATTTGTATTCAGTTTAACTAATTGATACAATTAGTGAGAGTGGTGTGAATTAATTATTAATTAATTCACTAATTATAAACTCATTAATCAACAAAAGAATGCATCAGTTAACTTCAGTGCATGGACAGTTTCAGTGGAGACCAGTGCAGAAATAGGTGAAAGAGCAGGTTAACTATCAGTTGTGACTATATTGTTGCTATTTGCAACACATAGATAGGTGGAGAAGCCCATGAGGATTGCGTAGTACAAGCCAGGTGGTTTATCTATTTAATGAAGCCATCCCATAGCATTGAAAACGCAATAGAGGCTGGCTATCAAGTGGCAAAATATTGGAGCATGTGTTTTGCTAGATCTAGCTTGATAGTGTGTAGCAATTGAGGGTGTGCATGAGAGCTTGTGAGGAGCTTTGTACTATGATTTTTACATGATCTCCATGAAATATAATATATAGATAGTTGGGGTTTTCAGCTTTAAAATTTCCCATTAAATACTGTGTTCATATGTGTGATTGTTTGTGGTTTTAATGTATGCATGCAATTGATTTTATTTCCGCATGTGATGATCAATGGTAGAATAGATTTTGTATTATGCATGAAGCTAAAATAGTGTGTGATCAGGAGAATATTGGTGAATAATATATCAGTTATTCAAATTTCTACAAAAACGACCCCATTTATGGCACTTTATGGATATCATCCACCATCCATCGCGTCATATTTAAGAGAAAATTATAAGGTTCAAGCAGTGCAAGATCACATCAAGCATCAAAAAAAAGTTCTCCAACTCTTAAAGGATAATCTCACTTTGGCACATAATCGAATGAAACAATAGGCAGATCAACATCGTAGCGAACGAAGTTTTGATGTAGGTGACTAGGTATTTATATGGGTACAAGCATACAAAAAATATCCCTCAAGCAAGCTAAGAAGGATAATAAATTATCACCAAAGTATTATGGTCATTACAAGGTGTTGCAAAATATTGGTACTATGGCATAAAAATTGGAGCTTCCTGCATCTTCCCGAGTGCACCCTATTTTCCATGTTTCATGTTTAAATAAGGTTATAGGTGACAAGCTCCTAGTTCAAAAAATATTGCCAGAACTTAACGAGGAAGAAAAAATCATATTGGAAGCTGAAGCAGTCATGGAAAAAAAGAACTCAACAACTATAAAATTGATCAATTTCAGAGTATCTCATCAAATGAAAGAACTTACTCGTTGAAGATTCGACATGGGAGAATGAGAATTTTATACAGAAGTATCGAAAACTACTCAAGAATTGAGGACAACACTTTTTGAAGGGGAGAGGCATGCTAGGTCCCTATAATACTAGCATATCCCCTTATTGTTATTGTTAGTGTAGTCCCCTTATTGTTATTTTTGTGCCAATGTAGTCCCCATAATATTATTATTATGCCCCATCGAAGCCCACTATTGTTATTGTTGTGCCCTTACATTATTATTTTTATGTCGGCTAGGATTATATTGTGACCCCTTGGACTCCTATATATAGAAATGAGGTTTTTTCATTTGAAGCATCCAAGAATTGTTCATTTATGTAATGTAAAGGAGGTTTCCCCCTCAAAGAGGTTGATTTCTAAGTCTTTGATATATCTTTTCTTATATATTGTGAGTTGGTTACGTAACATCCCTCTTGTTTATGTTTATTTGCTAGAGGATGTGGGTCTAGGTTGGACTAGTTGTGGGAGATTGTTAGCATCCAAGAGGAAGGGTATTCCTAGTAGTTGGATGCCCTAACTAGAATCACATGTGTTAGTTCCCCATAGAAATTTATTTACAAAATCCAATGAACTTACATCTGGAAGTCCTAAATAGATACAAAGATAAAATTAGCTACAGTCACCTTAGAAGATAAAATTTGTAGTATAAGCTCTATGCAAAGTTGTAATGTCAATATTGGTATATATGTATACACAACTAAATTTCATACAAGCAGTGAGTCAATCAAAGCTACAAGTATCTCTCTTGAAGATATTATAAATAATTTTGATGAAAGAAGTCGATATCTTAAGACATGTACACCACATAACCAAAACTGAAGGATGTATACAGTAATAATTATTCACATGACATTAATAAAAGGCTTTATACCCCTTGAAGAAATTTTTTCTGATCATGAGATGAAAGAGCAGGGCATAACGACAGTCTTCATGATCATAAAAGAAAAAAATGTAGTCTCTAAGAAGGAACTATCTCCTTTGTTCGGTGATGGGAAACTTAAAGTTCTGTAGCAGTAAAGATATGCTAACAAATAATACCTCTTATAGTCACCTTCATGAATTCTAATTCTAATCGGTAGTGAATAAGACACACATATTTATATAAATATGCAGAAATCACCATGGAACAAACACTTAGAAGGATCAAAGTTTACAAGCAAGCATTGTAGATCATGAAAGAGTTATGAGGAATTATCTTTAGCATCCTTGGCACCAAGACCTCATCTATCTCAAGTAAGTACTGCCTTTATCTTTTATGTTTTGGTTATCCAACAACTTATCTTCAGTTTGCAAAGGGAAACAATCTTAATGAAACAAACAAAGGCGAAGGTATGTATTTATAAGATATGTATGATCAAGATTTGAGTCATCTTAGGGCTTAGAAAAATTAATATTGGTAGTTGTTATACAATAGTGTAAAACCATAGGTAAATCATGAAGAACCCTAGTCATAGAGTTTGTAAAAAATATTTTTATTTCCAAAGTTTGTAATTGGAAACTTTAATTGCCTAGGAAATCCTAGATTGACTTCACAATTTTTGGTATCATATAATTTTCTTTGTTGTACTTTTCATTAAGTTTTGTAGGTATGCATTGTGTTTCATGAGAGATATCACTTCAAGGAAAAACCCTACAAGGTTTGTAAAAGGAGCAACTCTAGGTATGTCTATTTGTAAAAACTTGTTTATTAAAATTATTTTAAAATTTTCCTTGTATTACTAACTATTTTATGTTTAGGATTTTGAACCGTAAGATATTCTTTTTAGGAATATCAATCACTAGATTGAATCTACCTCTGGCATATCTCTTATCATATCGCTTGTCATTTTTTCATTTTTGTGGAAACCCTAATTTTTAGGGTTCAGTATAAAATCTAACTTGTTGATACTTAGAATATCTTGTCAATAATATTGAAACCCTAGGCTACATAGGGTTTGTAAGTCTAACAATATTTAGGTTTTTTCGTAATACTTTGGTAAAACCCTAATCTATTAGGGTTGTCATAAAACCCTAAACCTTTATGGTTTGGTGAATTATTGAAAACCTAGTCAAAATTGCTAAGGTTTAATGTTTGTATCCATGCATAAGATTAGTATGAATGAAACCTTAGATGTAAACTTGCTATTTCTAGGGTTTGTAACAAAACCTTGTAAATTTTGTCATGAAATTCTAAAAAGCATATTGTTGAAGCCCTATATGCACAATAATTTATTTTTTGGTTGTTGAGTCTAGTTTGTGGGATTTAAATAATTGCTTTACTATTAAGTTGTTAATACCTAATATTTGACTTTGGAATCTAGGGATTATGTCAAAAACCATAGCAGAAGATCTCGAGATGGATATAAAATATTATTCAAGTTTAATCTATGAAAGTTTGAATACTTATAATGATGATGAACTAACATTATATCACAATTATTTTCAATATAACAAGAGTAAACATGATAAAACAAACCCTAGTTTTGTTTGCCCTAGATTTTCTCAACATCTATGGTCTTGGAAGATTTGAAATTTATAAATAAAAAAAATTTCTTGAAATCAAATGAAATGCAAAACTAAATCACACACCTGGTAGCAAAGCACTTGGTGGGCTAAATTTGAGTAGTACTTCAATGAGTTTTTTTCGCGTATATGACTCCAATCGTAGCTAATCTTTAAAATCCAGATATGCGAATGAAAGTAATTGTAGAAAAAATGGAGGAGAAGTTATATGCGATAAATAATTAATGAAATAGAAGAGAAATCATACTAGCTCCTTATTCCCAATTAATAGAGTAAGAGTTTCTCCTACTGCCCTGCATGAAAATGAAATTTTATGGTCTTTCACTCAAATAAAAACACAAATGTCAAAGAAAGACAAATACTACATGAATTTTTTTCATGGAAAAGTTTGTTATTTCTTATAAAACTTTATGTAACTCCCACTCGGTCAAGAAATACAACACAAATATCAAACATTTTTTTTTGTCTCACCTAAACCCTTATCATTTTTATCTTTATGATTTAGATACTTGTTCCACTTCAACATCTGAATTGAAACTAATTGTCCTACACATATTCATGTGACCAATGAGGAAAACTTAGATTAAATTTGACCAAATATTAAATTTAATTGCATGAATAAATAATAATTAAAAATACTTGCATGCATGAATACCTGAATGAGGTCCTCTTGGTTTCGAGAATAAATTGTTGGAGTATTTTAATCTTGGAGCAAGCATCCCTCCACTCGATGAAGCAAAAATGAAGTCAACATTGAATTTGTTTTTGCTATGTTGCATCGAGGGTGCTTTGCTCCATAATTATCCAAATCCTAATTTATTCTCTACTAAACAGGGCCAACCACATGAAGGTGGAAGCTCTCATGGCCCCTCTCCCCCCCCCCCCACATCACTCTCAATTCCCCAGTACCCAATCTATATTCTGTATAGGAAATAGTTGAAAGCAAGACATTAAGTTACATTAAAAACAAATAGAAAACATTCATTCATTTGTAAATCCACAAAATATTCTATCTCAATAAATTTTATCATAAAAAATATGTTTACATAATATGAAACAAGGTCATGTACATAAAGAAACATATATCAATTATTCATTAACATATAGCATTCATTCATTCTTTCATTAATCATAGACACAAAAAAATTCATCTTGAAAATTTTTATCATCAAAAATATGTTTTCGTAATATGGTACGTGATGTTTTCATAATTGGAATGGGCATCATTTGAATGAGAACCATCATGACGTGAATATGGAAACAACAATTATGTTATGAATAATGTGATATGTACTATATTAGCATAATGAAATTGGTGATAAATCTTATACCTTATCATAGTAAATACTATAAATACAACACCATTCTATAAACAAAGGAGATGAGTAATAAATATTGTTCAAACATAATTGTTATGTATTTATCCTAATTAATCACATACTAGGTTGGATCAAATCTCTTGAGGTGCATACCTCTTTTAGAGAAAAAAATATTTGATCCCTCTTAGTGCTTGGTAGATATGGGGTTTAGATGGATCTAGGCTCGTAATTATAATAAATCATCCAAGCTATCTAAGGAAATTTACACCCATATTTAATGTTGTTGCTCATACTAAATTAAATATCACTAGATACCATTAAATATGCATAATAATTATGGGATTCACTATAGCCCCACATGAAACTTAAAATTTATGATAGATCAAAATTCTTTAATATTTCGAGTGTGAACATGCATTATGCTCCATTGCTATACTACAAATTACTCAAACAAAAAAAAAAATTGATCCATTTCTCTACTAGAGATTACTCCAAAAAAATTGTTTGACCATATTTAATGGTCTCAAATTAATTTCTCAAGCATCTTACACAATCCCTGCATGATAGTAAGATTCATTAATAGAAAGAAAATTATACACTTATCTAGTTCAAAATGGCCTGGTGGAAATTGAAGAAGAGATTACCACCCTTCACCGAACCATAGGAGCATCTACACAAAAATATTTCTTGTATCTAGCCACCCCTAATCCAAATTTGATGCATTAAGAGGAAGCTTCAGTCATGTTTCAACATAATTTCAAAATCAGGATAGAGAACATGAAGCCTACTCTCCTTCATACATAGATATTTAGTATGATACCTATAACCTCCAAGCTAGGGCCTATTATATTAATCATGTGACCACTATGGGCCTACATAGCACAAAATGAACCCTTGAGTAAGCTTGTAGTCCCTCAATACTTCCATTTATTAGTGCTCATTTTCCAAAAATTCAAGAAGTTTTCTTAGCATTTCCATCTAGCCCTTTAGTTTAGGTTGATGTATTTAACACCAAATTTCCTCACCAATTAGGTAGTCCATAATTACACATGGATATTCTATTACTTATAGGTTATTTTTCACTCGGATTCAAGGTTAGAATTTTAGCCTCATGTGTGGTTCAATTTTTTCTCACAGGTTCCACTAGTTCACTTGCAATCACTTTCCTATTGCTTACTCACATTCCCATTCCACTATTATTTTCTCTATATTTCAGCACCCCAACATATTCTCCCAATATGAGAATTTATTTGGGTCCATCCTTGCAATATGCATTTAATCAACAGTCTCAAAAATGGGTAGGTAGCACATACCCCTTGGGAAATAAATATTGGGGTGTTACAATATGTCATGCACGACCATGTACCTTTTCTCAATTGACATATATGCACAATTTTTGGATTGTTGAGGTAATTTATACACATATAATTCTTGCAGTTGGAGATGTAATGCAATGGAACAACCAAATTGTATGCACTATGAGAGAAAAAAATTGTCTATATGGCTTGAGGATTGATCAGGAGATCATGTCCATTGCTAAAAAAATGCTCAAAAATGAAAGTGCTCAGAAGTGTTTGCAACCTGAGCGACCGGAAAGGTCTCGTCGCTGCAATTTTGGTGTCGTGAATGGTTCGTAAAACCGAGGTCTTATGCAGAAGTTATGAAGGTTTGAAAGGCCCAGTAAACTCCAAAAAAATGACTTTGACCCAAATTTTGACTTCGTATAAAAATTTTCAAAAAAATATATATTTGAAAAAATATTTTTATATATAAGTTTTTTGGCCAATCAACAAGTGCCACGTGGCCAGCCCAGAGGCTGCCACGTGGCCCCAGGTCGAAGGTAAGAAGTCGTTGCAAAATTTGGTGGAGAGTTGTGGTTCGAATGCGGCACCTCCCACACAACAACACAGCACCCAACCGCTACTCCCATAGGTAGTTCTTACCCCATAAGGGCACGACTTGTATTTAAATTTTCAAACGTGGTGATTTGGAGGTAAATAGAGGCCAGCCCACACACTCCATACGCTCCGGCGCTTGGAACCAAGGGAAAGAACTATCCTCGACGGTTTGTGTTAACAGCGGGTCCAATGGTTAAGGGCCATGTGTCCAATACAATAATTAATGCGAGCAGTTAATGCGACGGTATGGAACCAACGGTTCTAGGTTCCAAAGTTCTTCGCGGTCTATCTGATGGCTATGGCGAGATGGTAATGTGACCACTCCATGCCTAACCTTTAATGTTAGAGCTAACGGTCTGACCATTTTGGAGCGCGCCCCCAAATTTGGGGCTTTTTATTAAATTTAACTGGAGTTAACTACTTGTCTCCACATTTAGTGGAGTTTTCCTAGGTGTCATTGGGAAAAATGCTTTGAGAATTCAATATTCGACCAATTTTTGGTGAAATAAGAGACTATCTAGGCTAATTTCGACATTCTGAACACATTGGTAGAGGTTTCAAAGCCATCATAGGTCATCTTGTGCAAGTTTAGCTTCAAGAGAGGTCAAGGAGCCATTAGGGCCATTAGGGTGTTTTCAGTGTATTGAGCATCCATTCTATGTTTTCTGCAAATGAATAGTCATTCCTAGCTAATTCAAGAATTATGAAGCTGTTTTTATAGAGAGCACAACCATTTGATGCTTTTATTCACATGTACTTACCATTTTTGAGTAATAATATATGAGGGACATGCCATTGGGAGTTGGACTAGCAGATGTAGCCCAGGAGGGGTGAAGTTCTTCATCAAATTTGCTGAGTAATGTTACATGTGATGTTTAATTCTCCGTTATTTACTGTTTTACAATGTTATATAAGCAATTTACAAGCTTTAATCTCACACGGAAATATGTTTAACTAAGATAAAACCATTTGTTTCACCTGCAAACTTTAGTAAACTTTATGCACACAATTTAATTACTGTTTGGTTACTTGGCACAACAAAACTAATACATTTCATTCAGATCAAGTTGGTATCAGAGCTATAGTTTTACTCTTAGTATTGTTATTGTGCAAAGTTTGTTTAATAGTTTGCAAGAGTTTTAATTCTTACTAGGCTAAAGCTTAAGAGAGGAGAAGGTCAATTGGTGAAAGCTCAAATTAATCCTCAGCCAAGGAGGGCAAGAGTGCCATTATCTCCACCTTCAATTTCACCTCAAAGAGAAGCAGAATAATCCATAAGCATGACTTCAGGAGAAGGACAAATTCTTGAAGAAGTTGATCCCAAGGAGGAAGAAAGAGTGTTCAGGAAAGCATTCCTTGACTTAACTAAAATGGTGAGAGTTATCTATCAAGAAAGAAATGAGAAACTTGAAGGAGAAGGGTCTAAAATTCACAAGGAAGGAGAGGGATCTTCAGAAGGAAAAAAAGATGAAGATAAGTCAAAGAAGGGTAATGGAGGAAATGGAGATCCACCATCCTCATCTTCATCTTCATCCTCATCATCATCATCCTCTACTTTGGTGAATCAATCTCACAAGTCAAAGAACACTGGTAAAATTCCTTTTTTAAAACTTGATGTTAAGTTTGAATTGCCAATGTTTAATGGTGAAGTCAATGAAGAAAAAATTGAAAATTGGATTAGGCAGTTGGAGGTTTATTTTAGAATCTAGAACCTTCATGATGACGACACTAAAATTCAGCTGGCTTCTTTGAGAATGGAAGGTGAAACACTCGTTTGGTGGGAAGCCAAGACAAAGGAGGAGATTAAAAAACATGTTAATATTATTTTACCATGGGCTGATTTCATTACTCCAATAAAACAACAATTTTATCCATCAGCTCATTTACAGAAAGCTATCATGAATTGGAAAAATTTCAGACAACTTAAGGGACAAAATGTACAAGACTACACCCAAGAATTTAGGAGAAGAGCTCTCTTACTAGGGGTAGATTTGCAGAGTCAAGACACTTTGCTGAAGTACATAGGAGGCTTACACAACTAACTAAAACACACTATCCTTATGTTCAATCCTACTAGTCTATATGAGGTTTGTGTTCAAGCCACACATTTAGAGGCTAGAGGGAAAAACACTTTTGAAGAGGGTAGGAACAAGCCTTTCAAGGGGAAAAACAAAGAAAAAAAATCAAAAGGAAAAGGAAAAAATAATGCGTCTTTCAAAAAAGAGGGAGAGAAAGTGGTTTGTAAACACTATTCAAGAGGGCCATGAAGAGAAAAACTGTTGGAAGTTACATCCTGAAAAAAGAACCCAATTTAACAAAAACAAAGGGAAGCAGAAAACTGCAGCTACTACTACATAGCAAGACTTAGGAGATGATTCAGGTGATGAAACTAAAATTAAAGCCATGGGTTTGAATAACATTAAGGGAAAAGAAATTGAAACTAAACCAAGTACTAGTACTTCAAACTATCATGTACAAGCTCCAAATGAAGAAGAAAGAATTGAATTGTTTCATGTGAGGGTTATTTAAAAACATACAAAAATTGACACATTTTTTGACAGTGGGTCACAAGCGAACCTTATCTTTGAAGACTTATTCAAGAAACTAAATCTTGAGACCATTCCACATCCAAAACCATATCCACTTAGTTGGATTTATAAGGATGCAAATTTACAGGTTTCAAAGAAGTGTATATTGCACTTTGCAATTACTGCACATTTTATTGACATGGTTGAATTAGATGTTGTTCCACTTGATATTTCAGGAATTGTTTTGGGAAGTCCTTAATTATATGATAGGAAAGCTATCTTCTATCTCCATGAGAAAAATTATCATCTATTCAAAGATGGAAAGGATTTTATTGTTAGAGCACATCGCAAGAAGATAAACATTGTGATAGTAAATGCTGGACAGGTAAAAAGGCTAGTGAATTCTAGTCAGAGTTTCTTTCTTCTTATGATTAAGCCTAAATATGATGTGAATCATGAGTCATTTGAAAATTGTGATCCCAAGTTAAAATAAGATTTATATCATGTAGTTGATGCACATCATGAGATGTTTCAGGAGCCAATAGGTTTTCCTACTAAAAGGGAGATTCAACATGAGATTCAATTGCAAAAATATTGTCCTCTTCCAAACATAGGTATGTACCGCATGTCTACTATGGAGAATTCTGAAATAAAGAGGCAAATTAAATATTTGTTGGACAAGGGACTCATAAGACCAAGCACTTCGCCATGTGGGTCATCGATAGTGTTGATTCCAAAGAAAGATGGAACTTGGCGTATGTGTGTGGACTTCAGAGCTTTGAACAAGATCACGGTAAAAAATCGTTACCCACTCCCAAGGATAGATGATTTGTTAGATCAGCTGAAAGATGTTAATTTTTTCACTAAGTTAGAATTACGTAGTGGATACCATCAAGTTAGAATTTCAGAAAGTGATATTTGGAAGACTGCATTCAAAACCAAACAAGGACTCTTTGAATGGCTAGTTATGCCTTTTGGTTTGTGTAATGCACCTGCAACTTTCATGCGCATTATGGATGATGTTTTGCGTCCATTCCTTGATGATTTTGTTATAGTCTACTTAGATGAAATCTTGATTTTCAGCAAGACTATAGAAGAGCATTTCATGCATGTTAAGAAAGTACTTGATGTTTTGAGGAAAGAGCAATTATTTCTTAAGATGTCTAAGTGTGAATTTGGAAAGACTTCTTTGGTTTATTTGGGACATATTGTAGGAAGAGGTGCATTGAGAATTAATCCTTCTAAGGTAGAAGCCATTGTGAATTGGCCTACTCCCAAATTCATTACAGAGGTAAGAATTTTTTTGGGTGCAACTCAATATTGGAGAAAGTTTAGTGCTAAATTTTCTGCCATAGCAGCTCCTATTCATGTAGTGACAAGTGTGAAACGTGATTTCCAATGGGGAGGAAAAAAATAGAAATATTTTGAATCTTTGAAAGAGAATATCATTTCAGCTCCAGTCCTTTGTTTATCGGACTTGAGACATCCATTTGAGATACAGATTGATGCTAGTGATTATGCCATGGGTGCAGTTCTATTACATCATGGTAAGCTTATCACTTTTCATTCTGAGACATTTAATGGTGTTGTATTTAATTATCCTACATATGATAAGGATTTTTATGCGTTAGTTCAAAGTGTAAAAAAGTGGAAAAACTATTTTACGGGTAAAGAGACAACTATACATACCGATCACCAACCATTACAGTACTTGCAGTCACAAAGTAAATTGCAGCAATCACGTCATTTCAAATGGATGGGTTTCCTACAACAATTTCACTTGGTAATAAGGTACATGAAAGGTATTTTCAATAAATTTGCTGATATGTTTTCAAGGCCTATTATTAGTGCTTCTACTTTTCTTAAGAATGATTCTATTGTACATGAGAGTTACATAGAATAGTATGCATCAGATGTTGAATTTAAGGATGTGTATGCTAAATTGAGTGAAGGGAATCAAGTTGAAGAGAATGATTATCACATGCATAACAATTTGTTGTTTCATTTGGGAAAGTTGTGTATACCACAAGGAGAGAGAATAAGTGTTATGAGAGAAGCTCATTCTTCTCTTGTTGCTGGACATTTCGGGGTAAGAAAAATGGTGGCACATTTACAGAGGTATTATTATTGGCCTTGCATGGTAGATAGTGTTTCATTTTTCATTAGAGGTTGTTCATTATGTGCTACAAGCAAGCCTAGCAATAGGAATCTTGGGTTATACACGCCATTACTGGTACCATCAAGGCCTTGGGAAAGTATTTCTATGGACTTTGTTGGAGGTATACCTATGTCTAGAAAGCAGCATGATTATCTTTATGTAGTAGTTGATAGATTCAGCAAGATGTGTATTCTTATGCCATGTAAGAAATCTATTACTGCTGAAAAAACTGTTGAATGATATTTTTAACATGTATGGGTTCATTATGGTTTTCCTATTTCTATTTTTAGTGATAGGGATTCCAAATTTGTTGGGAATTTTTGGTCCAATATATGGAAGATGATGGACACCAAGTTGAAAAAGAGTACCGCTTTTCATCCGAAAACATATGGCCAAACCGAGGTAGTGAACAAAAATATTGTGCATATTTTGAGAGGTTATTGCAGCAAGCATCCTAAGTTATGGGATGAGAATATGCATTACATTCAGCATGCTTACAACCGGGCTAAGCACTCTTCTACAAATACTTCTACTTTTAACACTGAAACATTAACTTACTTAATTTTCTAAAAATCATTATGAGACCCCCTTGTGGGAACTATGTCCATGGACGGTCATGGTCAGACATTACTTCTTTTGTGTAGGCGCCCCTTTCCAAGTCAGGTTGACCCACCAAATTGTTGCACTAGTGCCCCTATCCGGTGGGCGCCCTGGCATGCCAAGTACGCAATGCCCCCATCGACGCTCGTGCGCCACACCTTCATTTTCTCATCAATGAAAATAAAATATTATAATTTTTTAGTACCATGTTGCATAATAAATCAATTATAAACTGATTTTAAACACCAAAATTTACTTTAGTCAAGTTTCTAAAAATCGTTATGAGACCCCTTGGTTGGAACTTTGTTCATGGGAAGTCATGGGTTGACCCTACTTATTTTATGCAGGAGCCACTTTCCAAGTCAGGTTGACCCACCAACTCATTACACAAGTGCCCCTACTACGTAGACATCTAGGTGTGCCCAACTCGTGATGCCTACAGGGGCACCCGGGTGCTCCACCTTCATTTAGGTACATCCAGGGTGCGAGCGTTTTCCCTACTGTGAAAATCAGTAAAAAAAAAACGTTAGTTCATAAATGAAAACAAAATATTATCATTTGTCATTACATCCATGTTTCATAATAAATTAAATAAAAACAATCTTTTAACACCTAGACATTAATTTAGTCAATTTTCTAAAAATCATTATGAGAAACCCTGGTGGGAACTCAATTCATGGGTCGTTAATTCATGTCGCTCGGTTCACCCATTTCCCAACTCATTCAGTGTGTCTGCTTCACGAACCATTAAAGTGAAAATTGGAAATTATGGTATAAGCATAAATGAGTTGAGTCTCTGTTTCAAGAATAATATAGTCTCTACTTAACAAGGCCAAACACGTGAAGGAGGAAGCTCATATGGCCCCTCCCCCCCCTCACATAACCCTCAATTCCCCATACCCAATATATCTACTATAATGTATTTTAAATAAACACAACAACATTCAAACATAAAAACTAAGAAAATAAAAATCTAAGGTGCACAAAAGAGAACAAACCAACGGAAAACATATAAATACATACCTCTTACTTTTCAACATTTTGATATCATTAATATTCTTCCTCATCCATCTCATCATCTCTATCATCCAGTTCATAATTCATGTACAAATGATTCACCATATTAGCATCAACATCATCGTCTATATCATCATCTGGAACATGCTCTTATACATTTGGTTTAACTTCTTCAAGTTCTTCATTCGACAGAACATAAATATCATCTAGTTCATCCAAATTAACATTTTCTTGATTAACATATATTCCTTGAACTTATTTGACATATTCGTATGAAACTACATGAACCCCTTGTTCCTCTTGATCATCTTCATCTTCAATTTCATCTTCTTCTTCTACATTATATTTTATGGGCCTTCCTCTGGGATCATATCTAACAACATATGACCAGCCTACTTTACCTATAACATCTATACCTATTCACATTATCTTGGAAGAACATATCACTCTGATCCTGGCTCAAGATTCCTTGTATCAACCTTCGTAAATCCATTAACAGGCTCAATAACAGTTCTATCGAGGTCACGTTCATGGATTCGTAGCCTAAACCATTTGGCATCGAACACAACTATTTTGAAGGATTCAAATTCATACTCAAGTATATCATGAATATAACCATAGTATCGATGCTCAGAGAGTTCTGGATGTTTGTCAACTCTAGAGGAAACATTGATAACTTGAAATATTGCAATTATCCCACTATAAAAAAAATTCATCTTTTCATCCAACCTTTTGATGCAAAATTTGCGGCCATTGCACCAAATTTTGTTGTCGTGTTTCAAATGAAATACATCAAACACATAAAAAATGCATTTTCAATTGATAAGAATGCATATTTATGCTTGAAAATTTTGAAATTAAGAAAAAAACGCACCATATGCATCAATATAATTGTAAAAAAAACTTAGTGTGGATGAATATGCTTGCTTGATAATTTTTTAAACCATATGCTAAATCAATTTCCCTCTATGTAAGATTGGTATCTCCATTACGTTGGTCTTATTTGACTAATGGAGACAAACCCTACCATGATAACTTACCATTATTATCGTGTTTTCATTTTTCAATCCATACCTTCATCCAATCTTTATTATTCACAATGTATAAATGTATTGATTCCACTCTCAATTGGTTGTATTAAAATAAAACAATTCACATATATATAATTAGTTACCATATTAAACCTTCATAATAATGGATTATGTAGGAATACTAAAAATTAAATAAGTACGATATAAATAAATAAAAATAAGTCAAATGTGTTATAAATCTCCTCTATCTACTTACATCTCACTTTACTCGTTCTAACTTTCCCGAATAGGTGCTCTCTTTCAAAATTGTCTGCCACAGATTTAACATCCAAAATGTGATCCAATATTGCATTAATACTTTTCCCTATTTCATTACTATATTGATTAATATATGTCATGGTTTTATATATCATATATCCCTCTACCATAGAACTCTCAAGATGTTCTCTTTGTCTGACCAAAGCCTTCAGTGATTTCAAGTGCCTCTCAACCATCCACATTGATCTTGTGTGTACAGGTCCACACTTTTCAATCTCCTCGACTTGTTGCATGAGGTAGTGTTATTGTGCATTGAAAAATGATGGAGGTAGATACTTTTTCATTTCACACATTAGATGAGTAATTTGTTTTCTGCAATGCTTTATACCTTTTTTATTGATTTATTTAGATGACAACCATCTAAAAATGAAGCAAGAAAATCACAGGTTTCAACAAAATAATAATAATATAGTACATGATGACAAGAAAAACACATGTAGTGAAAAATATGTGACACAACAACTTATTGAACAAATTACACTTTTCACATAAATCTCCACTCACCTTGTGTATTTTCCAAGATCATATATAACTTGTTTGACATTGTTGAAAATTTTTTATGGGAGAGATGAAAGTAGAACATATTGTAACAAAAATAATGATCGATCATTATTTTTTCCCAAATTAGTAGAAAAAAAAACACTAACTAACCAGATGTTTCACCAATATATAAAATAGATATACACTAAAATAAATACCTTAATGAATGTACGCTAATCATGATTTTTTACCCCACCTAATTCACCTTTCTTTTTTAGGATATTTTTTATGTTTGAAGAAAATCCAATTAGAAATTTATTTTTTCAGTAACCTCTTTAACATGCTTTCTTTGCTTCTCTGTCAATAACCATGGAGGTGTGCTTATATTTGGTATGTCTCCATCGTTATTTGAATGAATCACACTTTACAATGCATGGTCGATCTCCTTAATGTCATTACAAATATTGACAATTTTTCTTTATATTTCCTTCCATCTAAGATTCACCATAAGGTCTTTGTTACATTCTTCCAGATGTGCATTGTATCAAACAAATGAACAATTTATAGGTGCTCATAGTGGGGGAGTCTATTGAATTTCTCAAGATAAATTTGCATTCCTTGTGAAAGTTCCCTATTATTAATGCCTTCATGACCTACAACGGGAATCATAGATAAAGATATTATAACAACAATATAACATGTCAATTAGTACAGTGAAGAAAATCCCATAAAAAGATAAAATAATTCAAACATATAATGTATATTTATACATATACAATTCGAATATCCATATCTTGAGAGACTCTATTATATTGAAACTTCCATGCATGAGGTTTCATTCTTCGTGGTCTTACTCCAGTCTCTTCTTTCCCATTGAAGAGATGTTTTTCAGTACTTCGGTACATTTGGTTCTTAGAAAGGAAGTGCCTATACTCATGAAACACCTCCCTTCCTATGTTTCTTGAATGAAAATATTTAATATTAGGACCACAAACTAGACCATAAAATTTACCCTTTGTTTTAAGACCTGCGAGAGATGGAATAATTTTTATATCAATTATTTTAGTATGTACAATGAAGTTCGAACTATTTAAAAAACATACTTGAAATGAACTTCATAAAATTAAAAATTATTAAAGTGCAGGGTAACGTTATAAGTACATACCACATAAATGTGTTAGCCCTTAGGCATCGTGAATTGTCCATATAATCATTACATGAAATTCAAATTCCCTTTGTGAAACTAATGGTCTAGAGATATCATACATAGTGACATTGTTCCATAACTCCACTAACTCATCGATAAGAGGCTCAATATATACATTCATATATTTGACCTGGTACTTAACTTAGTTGAAAAGTGTTTGAGAGATGCTAAGATGGATAAAAGCTCTATCCATGATGTTGTTTTGGTTGGTGGGTCTACTAGAATTCCAAAAGTACAACAATTGTTGCAGGACTTCTTTAATGGGAAGGAGCTCTGCAAGAGCATCAACCCCGATGAGGTTGTTGCCTATGGTGCTGCAGTGTAGGCTGCTATTCGAAGTGGAGAAGGCAATGAGAAGGTTCAAGACCTGTTACTTCTTGATGTTACTCCTCTATCCCTCAGTCTGGAGACAGCAGGCAGTGTAATGACTGTTCTGGTTCCTAGAAATACAACTATTCCTACAAAGAAAGAGTAGGTGTTCTCTACAGACTCGGACAACCAGCCCGGTGTTCTCTTCCAAGTGTATGAAGGTGAGAGAACACGTACAAGAGACAACAATTTTTTGGGCAAGTTTGAATTTTTTGGTATCCCAACTGCTCCCAGAGGTGTTCATCAAATCATAGTGTGCTTTGACATTGATGCCAATGGTATCTTGAATGTTTCGGCTAAGGAAAAAACCACCGGACAGAAGAACAAGATTACAATCACCAATGACAAGGGTAGGTTGAGCAAGGAAGAGATTGAGAAGATGGTTCAGGAAGCTGAGAAGTAAAAGTCTGAGGATGAAGAGCGCAAGAGGAAGGTTGAGTCCAAAAACATGTTGGATAACTATGCTTATAACATGAGGAACATGATCAAGGATGAGAAAATTGCAGCCAAGGTGGATCCATCTGACAAGAAGAAGATTGATGATGCAATCAAATAGGGAATCCAATGATTGGATAACAACCAGTTGGCTAAGGCTGATGAATTTGATGATAATATTAAGGAATTTGAGAGCATCTGCAATCCAATAATTGCAAAGATGTATCAAGGTGCAGGTGGTGACATGCCTGGAGGTGGCTTTGGTGGCGTTCCTCCCGAGGATGGTCCATCCAGTTGTGGAGGCGCTGGCCCTAAGATTGAAGAAGTGGACTAATCTGTCTCCCAAATTTCAACATTACTCTTCATTTTCTATCTTAAGAATTATATTACTATTAGCGTAATTTTGATGTTGAAATTTGGCAAGCCCATTTTATATTTAATGATGCAATCACTGGCTATTATGGCGATTTTATGTTAATGTTGAACCTCGATGCAATAGATGGCCATTCTGGTGATTTCATACGTAAAAAAATAATCACTCACAATTTGGGGAACAAAGAATCCAATATACATTACTTTTTTATTTTACCTATCCACAGCTCAACGAAATGTCTCACTGCTAGGATACTTGAACAAGCAAAATTAGCCCAAAAAAATAATGACTTCAATGCACTTGCTGAATGTCAATGTCAAGGATTCTTGATATATGCCAGGTTCTTGAGCACACTATTGAGACCATACACACTTCAGTCAGGGAGATTCCCACAAAAACAGTTTTTTGGCTGTGTTAATTTATCTAGCTCTACCTTACAAATTTTACATGCCGAGTTGTTGTTTGAGTATATTAATTTTATATAGCCGTCCCTTATTTAGAAAAGAAACTAATCATAACGATTAATTTGTAATCAATCAAAAGCTGCAGCTTTACTCATATGGTAGAGAAGTACAACACAAGAGGGATCTATCTCCATATAGGCAGCTTCCCTCCCCATAAAGAGATGGGGAGCAATCAAATACAATCCTTTTACATTTCTCCCAGTTTCTGAAAGTGCTTATGGATCAAGTATAATAGTAGTTATAAAGGAGGTTATAGGATATGGATCAAAAGTACATATTGGAGCCACAAGTTTACTTCATTTAGCAAATGTTGTAAATTTTACAAATTGGTTGATGGTGGGTTTCATTTTCAACTTTATGATCTACAAAGTGGTGACGTAGTCATATCATATGACATGTTATATGCAGAATTGGACACATGTTGAGGGGTGTGGGATGTGTTTGCAAATGATTCTTGATCAAAGTATTGTCAATAGAGTAAAAATTGAAAATTGAAAAAATTATATCAATTATAACTGAATTGAACAAAGGGACAACTAGACAACAGGTGAAAAGTCTTGCTTGTTTAAAGGGTAGTTTCCAGATTTGAAGGAGGAAAGTCAACAGTCAGCAGTCAAGTAAAACAGATTTAGAATTCCATAGTCAATCAAAAATCAATCAAATCTAGATCTCTAGCAGTCCAACAAGCTAGTTCCAAGCCTTGAGACATTTATTTTGACATTCACCCATCATGTGGAAAATTATGAATAAGTAGTTCCAACATTTTCAGATTTTTTCCAGTCGGTTGAGATTGTGAGATTTTTTTCTTCTTACATCTTTGAGACTCCTACAACATGAAATCAACTGGACCTAGATGTATCAATCATGGGAGATTTTGATTCTTTTATTGTACAATTTGTATTTTCTTCTTAATCATCACTAGCCTAAATTGAGATTGATCCTCTTCATTGCTTTGTTCCTTGGTCCCCTAAGATTGATTAGGAGCAGAATGAGCATCCTGCTAGCAATTGGTCTTGCTTCTACTAAATATGGTTTAAACTTTATTCTCATTGGTCTTCGAAGCAAAGCTCCAAAAGAATTGGTTCTAGATGAAGTGAAACTGCTACTTACAACAGTTCATGGAAAAACTACAACAAGCACATTAAGGAATGAGGAATGTAAGGAGTTATTGGTATCTATTTTCATAATAAACCTATGTTAATATAGGAGAATACCAAGAACTAGATGTTGATGCATAATTACGTGAGTTTTATTCTTTTGAGAACTTGGAAGTTGTAGAAAATGATAAGATGATGACTGAAATTCGAGATATTTCAAGATTGCACAAGATTTATTCTTCTTTGTAGAGACTCAGCCTACCTGTATTTAGGATTAGGAGCTTCAAAAAGTAAGGAAAATTATCTGCAATGCAGAATTGATTTATAAAGATATAGCCTTACAAAGTGAGCATGAAAAACCTGATTTCCTTGTATAAAAATCATCATCTGATGGAAATTTGCCACATGTTTTAGGAATGTACAGGGGTGATGGCACAAAAGGAAGCTTATTTTTTATTGTATGAAGGAATGTGTATGTTCACAGTATAATAGTAGGTATAAAGGAGGTTATAGGATATGGATCAAAAGTACATATTGGAGCCACAAGTTTACTTCCTTTAGCAAATGTTGTATATTTTACAAATTGGTTGATGGAGGGTTTCATTTTCAACTTTATGATCTACAGAGTGGTGACATAGTCATATCATATGACATGTTATATGCAGAATTGGACACAGGTTGAGGGGTGTGGGATGTGTTTGCAAATTATTCTTGATCAAAGTATTGTCAACAAAGTAAAAATTGAAAATTGAAAAAATTATATCAATTATAACTAAATTGAACAAAGGGACAGCTGGAAAACAGGTGAAAAGTCATGCTTGTTTAAAGGGTAGTTGCCAGATTTGAAGGAGGAAAGTCAACAGTCAAGTAAAACAGATTTAGAATTCCAAGGAAGTCAATCGGAAATCAATCAAATCTAGATCTCTAGCAGTCCAACAAGCTAGTTCCAAGCCTTGAGACATTTATTTTGACATTCACCCATCATGTGGAAAATTATGAATAAGTAGTTCCAACATTTCCAGAATTTTTCCAGTTGGTTGAGATTGTGAGATTTTTTCTTCTTACATCTTTGAGACTCCTATAGCATGAAAGAAACTGGACCTAGACGTATCAATCATGGGAGCTTTTGATTCTTTGATTGTAAAAATTGTATTTTCTTCTTAATAGTCACTAGCCTAAATTGAGATTGATCCTCTTCATTTCTTTGTTCCTTGTTCCCCTCGAATTGATTAGGAGCAGAATGATCATCCTGCTAGAAATTGGTGTTGCTTCCACTAAATATGGTTTAAACTTTATTCTCATTGGTCTTCAAAGAAAAGCTCCAAAAGAATTGGATCTAGATGAAGTGAAACTGCTACTTACAACAGTTCATGGAAAAACTACAACAAGCACATTAAGGAACGAGGAATGTAAGGAGTTATTGGGATCTATTTTCATAATAAACCTATGTTAATATCATAGAATACCAAGAACTAGATGTTGATGCAGAATTACGTGATTTTTATTCTTTTGAGAACTTGGAAGTTGTAGAAAATGATAAGATGATGAGTGAAATTCGAGATATTTCAAGATTGCACAAGATTTATTCTTCCTTAATTGGTTTTGTAGAGACTCAGCCTACCTATATTAAGGATTAGGAGCTTGAAAAAGTAAGGAAAATTATCTGCAATGCAGAATTGATTTATGAAGATATAGCCTTACAAAGTGAGCATGAAAAACCTGATTTCCTTGTATAAAAATCATCATCTGATGGAAATTTGCCACATGTTTTAGGAATGTACAGGGGTGGCACAAAAGGAAGCTTTTTTTTTATTGTATGAAGGAATGTGTATGTTCACAGTATAATAGTAGGTATAAAGGAGGTTATAGGATATGGATAAAAAGTACATATTGGAGCCACAAGTTAACTTCCTTTAGCAAATGTTGTATATTTTACAAATTGGTTGATGGTGGGTTTCATTTTCAACTTTATGATCTACAGAGTGGTGACATAGTCATATCATATGACATGTTATATGCAGAATTGGACACAGGTTGAGGGGCGTGGGATGTGTTTGCAAATGAATCTTGATCAAAGTATCGTCAATAGAGTAAAAATTGAAAATTGAAAAAATTATATGAATTATAACTGAATTGGACAAAGGGACAACTAGACAACACGTGAAAAGTCTTGCTTGTTTAAAGGGTAGTTGCCAGATTGAAGGAGGAAAGTCAGCAGTCAAGTAAAACAGATTTAGAATTCCAAGGCAGTCAATCGGAAATCAATCAAATCTAGATCTCTAGCAATCCAACAAGCTAGTTCCAAGCCTTGAGATATTTATTTTGACATTCACCCATCATGTGGAAAATTATGAATAAGTAGTTCCAACATTTCCAGATTTTTTCCAGTTGGTTGAGATTGTGAGATTTTTTCTTCTTACATCTTTGAGACTCCTACAGCATGAAATCAAATGGACCTAGACGTATCAATCATGGGAGCTTTTGATTCTTTGATTGAAAAATTGTATTTTCTTCTTAATCATCACTAGCCTAAATTGAGATTGATCCTCTTCATTGCTTTGTTCCTCGTTCCCCTAAGATTGATTAGGAGCAGAATGAGCATCATGCTAGAAATCGGTCTTGCTTCTACTAAATATGGTTTAAACTTTATTCTCATTGGTCTTTGAAGAAAAGCTCCAAAAGAATTGGTTCTAGATGAAGTGAAACTGCTACTTACAATAGTTCATGGAAAAACTACAACAAGCACATTAAGAAACGAGGAATGTATGGAGTTATTGGGATCTATTTTCATAATAAACCTATGTTAATATAGGATAATACCAAGAACTAGATGTTGATGCAGAATTACGTGATTTTTATTCTTTTGAGAACTTGGAAGTTGTAGAAAATGATAAGATGATGAGTGAAATTCGAGATATTTCAAGATTGCACAAGATTTATTCTTCCTTAATTGGTTTTGTAGAGACTCAGCCTACCTGTATTAAGGATTAGTAGCTTGAAAAAGTAAGGAAAATTATCTGAAATGCAGAATTGATTTATGAAGATATAGCCTTACAAAGTCAGCATGAAAAACCTGATTTCCTTGTATAAAAATCATCATCTGATGGAAATTTGACACATGTTTTAGGAATGTACAGAGGTATTTATAAGAAAAAATTAAAATCCAACCAAGTGAGAAGAGGAAGCTAGAACCCTGGAATTCTCTTTTTTATAGGAGACCAATACAGTAGTATAATAGCCCCAGATGAAAGGATTAGAAAACTGTGGATGGATTGTCTTAATGAGAAAAAGGAAAAAGGAAAGATTGAAGGAAGTAAAAAAGAACAAACGACAATCAACACTTCACCACAAGATAAAACTGTAATGTATGGTTTCTACACCACGACCACACACATCCCATCAGATATCATGGTTCATTTGGCCATACACGACCTAACCTAGCATGACACTCTGGACCTTCTCTTCATCCTAACGATGGCTCATAGTGTACTGAGGTACCCCATTTTGAATCCCTTGTTATGGACTAGATGTGAAATTGTGGTTTCCCATTTGATGTCTACCTTATATTACTTGTCCATAATAAGGTCCATTTGATGTCTACCATTATATTACTTTGCTAGGTTCCCTGTTATATTACAACACTGTCATCTAAGTTACTGTTATATGGGTATGATCCAGAGTGTCACTGACATATAAATCACTTCCATATGCATCAGACTCTGTTATACAAGATTACTGCTAGTTCACAGGTCACTGTCATTATCATCCATAGAGGACTCTACCATATATATGTACTTCCAGATAAATGTCGTTGGCATATACAGGTTAAGGTTATATGAACACAGTCATGCCTTACAGATATATAGGTCACAGTCATGCAAGCTCACTGTCATAAGGATTATGACTGCCCAAACTTCACTGTTAAATATCACAGCCAACAATTATCATTGCCACTTCCATTGTAAATTGAAAATTCTAGCTAGTAAGGTCACTATTCAAATGCATCATATATATGTCATATATCAAGGTTTCAGTGAGAGAACTTCAAGCCTACAATCCACTGCAATTGCTAGCAGCTTTATGTGCAATTGTGGCAAAGAATGGACCAAGCAATGCCAAAGATGAAAAGTTTTGGTTAAATTTCTAAATGTAGAATCTGCTTACCAAGCCATGGGGTCTAGGAATCGCTATAAACAACCAAGCAGAATCGTGCACGCTTCTGCAAGGTGTCCTTCTGTCTGCGAAAAGAAACATTCAAGATCACATTATCAATGGTGACCCTGCCATTCTTTTGCGCCACCTCATCAATGGCTCTCCTTTGTCTGACATAAAACTCCAAGCTATTGTAAAAAGGATCTATCATATGCTCGGAAGCCTTCGCTCCAAATTGTTTCCTTTCCATGGGAACAACAACAAGAAGGTGAACCACCTTGCGAACGAGGGGGTCCATCTAGCAAAAGGAAACCTTAAAGTGGATGGGGTTCTAAGCTTATCATATATCATCATGAGTGCCAAGAAAGACTATTGTTTATATTTTCTTGTCCAAAAGTTGTATCCATCACATGCCATATTTTTTTTCTTAATATTTGACTTGTTCTTAATATTTTTTTCAGAGGCTTCCAGAGATAGGGAGGAAAAATCGGGAGACATGAACAGACAAAGTCTGTTGTCATTGTTTTATGAAAGAAGTAAATATTGTTCAATTGATACCCTGTCTGCTGTGTTGTGCTAACACCGACTTCCATGAAACAGATGGAATGCGAAGAGTTGATTGCAAAAGTTGAGGCACTGGATTCTAAGAACATGACACTTAGAAATGAAATAAATCTTATAGCAGAGGAATCTGAAAAGCTTGCTTCCGAGAATGAATCACTACAGGTAACATATCTTTCATGTTAGCGCAGAAAAATCAGTGTGGTTTATTGGCCTTAGGATTTGAAACTTTTTTGACATTGTTGGATTATGTGAAACAGGTAATGTTGAGGAATTTGCAAGGACAAGATAGAGTAGGAGATTCAGAAATATATGGTCCTAGAGAGACACAGTCACAATTTATGTATCAAGGAGGCAATGGCTATCCTCAAGTTCTATCTAAAATAAGCAATTCGAGTTCTAGCCAAAGAGATGAGCAAAGGGAGAGTGAGATGAGTGATTCAACTGGTAAATGTCATCCGAACAACATCTATATTTTGCTCTGCGGGGATCATCTGGTTTGGCATTGGGCAGATGTATATGTGATTCAGGCTGCAGGGCTAAAGAATGTCTATAAGATCGACCATGCTCTGCAGTCCCTCTGTTCTTTGAGTTATGAGACTGATAAATTTGATTACACCCATTGCAAATGCAATTATTGGGCTTCTCCCCATTTTGACATAAATATAGTATTCTTACTTCATATTCGTTTGTCCATGGAAGCTTCCCTGTAGAGGCCAGATCCACCTACTGTTCTATTGGACTTAGGCAGAAAACCCATCAAACCCTTCTTCAAAACAATGTCACACATGGCAGCAAATGGTAGGATTTGTTGAACTTAGAATCGTGAATTTGTGCTTGTTCTAGCAGAAACAGATATTATTGGTGGTTTACTAAATGACAAGTTTTGTACTTAAATAATAAAGCAGGACACAACCTATTAAGAAGACTAAGAAAAACTGATTTCCTGGATAGAAGCACTTATTTTGATGATAAGAAAGTGTTGTTGAGAATAGTATTGGTAAGATTGACAGCAACCTTTGAAAGTGAAACAACAGAAATACTTCATGGTGCTTAAAATATTGCATTTTGATTTGCCTTGGATATTAAGTGCATCAAATGTGTATTTAGTTCTTTTAAAGAAACATTTTCAGGGAGGAAATAAAGGCTTTGATAATTTTCTGTTATGGTGCAACTTTGCTAATCTCATCCGAGATGGTGGATGTGTTTGTTGTTTGTATTGTAGTTTGGAATATGGAATTGGATTTATTTTTAGTCTGTCATTTGCTTGTGTTTAATATGTTGCCTGAGATGGAGCTTGTAAATTTGAAGTTTTAAACTTTTATGTAAAGAATAGCATTAGAAGTAAAGTCATTATTAGATGACAACTGCACAGTACCTTTTTTTTCCTAGCTCCACCTCCATAGGTTTTGTTCTATCACACGTTTTCATTTATTCTAGTGAAAATTTTATATCATACAGGCCTTCACAAAGTCCATCTTGTCAGTGCACATTTACCTGCCTGACAAACTTAACCAGCATAATATGTACACTAACCATTCTTCAGCATATATGGGAAAGCAGAAGTCAAGCTTATGCTAGTCTTGTCGTGCATGTTGTTCCTAATGAAAGAACCGAAAGACTGCTTAAAGACTACCCAACAATGAAGAATTGCTGGATTTGGCAGATTCAAATTACTCTAGGGGAAGAAGACATATTTAGACATAGTTCAGGAGTTTAAGATTAATATTATATTTTTATTTTTTGACTTGAAAAGAATGAGATAACAATGTTTCTCTGAGATTACATAGATGCCTACCTATGCCATATTTATCATGGTTTATTCTTGTTATCTGTAAATGTCTTGGTAATGTATTTATTTTAGCGTGACAGAATTATATCTACAATTACTTCCTTCAGAAATTAAGTTCTCTGTATAAACCTAATTTAAGCTTAATCTTATTTATGGCAGACTTTGGCAAAGTCTTTTGAAGTCACAGAACTTCCAGGTATTCACAGTAGAAATATGTTCTATACATCATATTGGCATAGCAGACTCTATATGTTGTCAGTGAAGTGCATGATACATATTCTAATGCTAGTGCTTATTTGCAGTGCGGTCTGCCAAGTTCATAGCACGCAAACAATGGGTTGTAGCTGGTGCAGATGACATGATTATCCGTGTTTACAATTATAACACCATGGATAAGGTGAAATTATTTGAAGCACATACTGATTATATCAGGAGTGTGAGTGTTCATCCAACTCTGCCATATGTGTTGTCATCATTTGATGACATGCTAATCAAGCTTTGGGACTGGGATAAAGGTTGGGAATGTACTCAAATATTTGAAGGTCATTCACACTATGTGATGCAAGTCGCGTTTAATCCCAAGGATACAAATACATTTGCAAGTGCCTCACTAGACCGTACTATAAGGGTGGGAGGCAGTGCTCTTTGGTAAATCCCGAGTTTATAGATAAGCTTTACTCTGCATAAATTATCCACCTAGGAATCTCCTCTTTTTTCCTCTCGGTGAACACTCAAATTTGTTACTTCTCTTAGATGGTGGAAATTAGAATTTAGATATCCTAAAATGTTAAAGCCTTGTATAATTTGTTTCGTATTGATTTATTTTATCCTGAATGCATCAATCAGATCTGGAATCTGGACTCGCAAGAACCAAATTTTACTCTCGATGCCCTCTTAAAGGGTGTAAACTGTGTTGATTACTTCATAGGAGGTGACAGACCATATCTTATTAGTGGTTCAGATGATCACACAGCAAAGGTGCTCAAACATATAGATAGCGTGTTTCCCATACTCTTAGACAGAGTCTGGAAAGGGCCAGATAGCCTCCAGATCTCACCCTCTTTTCAGAGGTGAAATATTTGGTAAATGCCCTCCCATTCCATCTCTGGTTGGAGTTTGCTTGTGTTTTAGAGATATCCCTGAAAGGGGATATTACAGTGGTATCGGAGCATAGATCTGGCTCAGCCTGTGGAGCTATTTGTCTGTGACACCGGAAGAGAAACCGTGGGGATATTTTTCTATGAACAAAGAGGGTAGGCATAATCTTACCCACCAAACGCAGTAGAGGTGGAAAATATGGGGGTCTCAAAAGAATGTGACTAGCGTTTACTAGCCTTAAATAGGCCAACCAGGATCACAATGCCTACATTCTTACCTCCAGTACCGAGTGAGAAAGGGAGGCGACATGATCATATACCCTTTGGAGATTATTTCCGCGAATGGCAGTCCATGGGGAAAAACTTCAAAGCAACTTTGCCCTTCGGAGATTATTGTCAGCTCAGGTAGGATGAAGGAGGAAGGAACAGTGGGGGGTCTAGCACACAGAGTTCAAAGTTGCAGCGTACCACTGGGGGGACACCTTTTCCCACATATGACAGATCCACTGATTTCACGATTCGAGATCGGGTGGAAAAGTTGGATGCCTCTTTCCAGCTTGACCAAATAACGGAGGGGGAAGCCATCAAAATGGCTACCTCGCACTTGGGGGATGAGGGCACACAGGATCATGGGGAGCATGTAGATGCACCCAGTATGACACAAGGGTCATCTGCGTTGGAGACTTTTTTTACCTTATCGGTTGGCATCTTGGTAGAGAGAGTAGAGCTTACCCCAGTGGTGCCATCCATTGAGGTGATGACCGGGGTAGTGTCCGAGTCTTCAGGTGGTAGCAGCGCGCAACAGATGGGTGAGGTGCCAGGAGATGTATCCACCTTTGATGAGGCACTAGTAGATACAGAGGTATTAGACGATGGTCACACACAATGGTGTCATCAACTTCGAGCCGACCTTCAAGTTTTGAAAGGGAAGGCTACATCAGTACGAGAGGCTACCTTGTTACAGAATTAAGAGCTAGAGGGCATAAGGGTGGTTTGTGCCAAGTCAGCGGCCAAGTTGGCCCACATTGGGGAATGGTTGGATTCCCTAATGGTACAACTAGAGGACACAGTTGAGTGTCAAAGCAACCCCCTTCAGGCATGCATAGACGGGGCTAGCAGCATTGTTGGGTCACCTCTTTCCATTGGAGAGAGAGAGGCAAAGCCACCTAGGCAGACCTCATACGTTGACTTGGTTAGCAGGATGAGACGATCGGAGTTGCATAGGGTGCAGCATCCACATGTTGAGGTTGGATGGCGAGAGATTTTGAGTTGGTACCCGGTGGAGTGGGTTATAGAGATAGTGGTGGACTCGGGTGTAGTTCAGTAGGAGTTTCTAGGTGCTGGGAGTACAGGAATCCCAGACTGGCATTGGGATCTAGGCGGGACTACCTGTTGTTTCCCAAGCAGGTCGGTTGACTATGTCTTGGAGGGTACAGTTGGCCTAGCAGTTGAGCATGCGCATTCGCTTGGGGATTTTTGGTCAGCTCCAGTGGCCAACCAGTTTATGGGCAGACTCTCTAGGTTGTCTTGGTATGGCACTTGTACGCAAGGTCACAGGGTGATCAACATACCTTGGCAGGAGCTGGTCGGAGGAGGTGGCATTGACAGACCACTAGATGGTGCCTTATATGGGGCCGAGGATTCTTCACCTTTGTGTGGGGCACAGAGGTCACAGCAGAGTCGAGCAGTGGTGGTATCACTACTGACACTTAGGGAGATTCACTTCTCGGACCCCTCGGGGAGGGTTTGGAGTGATGATCCATTCGTCGACGGGTATAGCGATGCGACGATGGAGATGATGATACCAATTGGGGGTGGTCCGACATGTAGAGGCATAGCTCTAGGTCATCACATCCAAGGATGTGTGGGAGCCTCTAGCATTGAGCAGTGGACTACCGGTGGACATGGAGTTGCATGGTGGTGTACCGTAGTGTGTGGGACTGCATTGGGGAGTAGGAGTGTCCTACATCGCATTGAGAACACGCAAGGAGTGACCAATGCTTGGACACAAACAGGGCACGAGATGGTACAGGGTGGTATAGTAGTAGCAGGGGCTATCCAGTAGTATACAGGGGTATGCCTCAGTGTGCAGTGGCATGTCGAGGAGTACAGGGATGATCGGTGGTATTCCAGGGCGTATGGTGCTACACAGCAGGTCTTAGATTATTTTGTCCAGGGAGACTCACGGATAGGGACACCAGGCTTACCTTTGGGGGAAGTTCACCCAGGATCGATGGGGAGACAAATGAGCGATACTTGACAGTATCTGTGGGGACTCACGCACCCGACCCTCTTCTACGTCACTCACGGGCGCAGCCAATTTTGTTGTTGTCCTTTGGCACTTTGGGCATGAGCAGCGGGGTACGCAAGGCTCACCCAAGATATTTGGATGGCACTCAGCACATTAGGGGAGAGACTTCTCAGAAGTGGCACTGGGTCGGTGCGCTAGTTGGCAGCCACAGGTCAAGGAATGAGATGATCCTCTGCAGGGGTGGACATCAGTCATCGCTGAGCCTACGATTTTGGAGCAGGTCATGAGGGAGACATGCGTCACTCTTTTCTCAGGGTGTGTCGAGACCATACGCATGAGCAGAGGATACTGGGTACAGCAGAGGTAGCATCCCAGTAAGTGTCTGGGCTCCAGACAAAGTATCGACACATTATTGAGAGGGTGGATGGCATATTCAATGCAGATGAGGTAGCGGAGGTAGAACAGAAGGGCATTCCTTCTGTATGCTAGGGTGAGGACTCTTCTTTATATGAGTCCATAGGATTAGTTGAGGACGCTTCTGGGGAGCTAGAGCAATCATGCAGAGATGATGACAGTAGACCGGAGCTGCATTCTAGTGTACAGGGTGAGCAGTCAGGGGACTCTATGGGAGATACTCTGGGCAATGAGTCACTTGTGACGATTCATCCAGAGCAGTATAGGATGGAGCCTCAGTTAGCAGAGGAGGATACTATGCACATCATGCATGATAGTCCTTTGGGGGAGAGCCAAATGGAGGCTCACATCGAGTCCGTGATGGATATGTTGCTAACCTTGGGGTCAGCCATTGAGGAGGAGTAGTCAGATGCACTGACATCGAGTACGGTGATAGCAGTTGCAGATCCATATCCTCTGGGGATGTTGGAGATTGATGGGATAGTCCTGCAGGGGGCGAGTAGACATCAGGAGCATTACATTCCCGATCAGGAGAGGGATGAGTTGTTGGAGATGGTGGAGCACCCATTGTTGGGCCGACACACTGATGAGGTACAGATAGATGCACATGCATTCAGCAGGGCTGCAGTACTTTCAGGGAGTTACATTCTCCAGGGGTACATCGACAGGGCTTGCATAATATCTAGCCCACTTTGGCACTTTATAGAGAGAGGTGCCTTCCGCTACAGGAAAATATCATCGGTAGACGAGACAGAGCAGCATGATTTCAGTACAGGTTGGCGACAATGCTCTAGACGTGTCCCATATGCAGTTATCACTACCTTGGATCCTTCTTCCAGGGTAGATTGCCGAGATATCATGAGTTGGTACCCTCTTGATGGTGCGATCTTCTTCATAGGGATCATAGCGGAGCAGGGGCCCTTACACATGATAGATGTTACAGATTCTAGTTGGCAGTGGGACACAGGTCAACATTTCTTCAAAATTCCATCCCGACTTCAGGAGAGCAAGATTAGCATTGGATTAAGTCAAGGGCTAGATTGGAGGGAGTTGATGAGTTGGTACACAGTTGGTGGGGCAGCATATACAGTTACAGGTACAGCACAACAGGAGCCAGGAAGCATTGATGCTTGTTGGTGGTCTTCACTTCTTAGAGCATCAGTTATAGCCAGAGGTAGTGCGCAGTCCGAGCTGTGGGACTTGGGCAATGATTGGCCATCGTGGCGTGGGGATCAAGGAGGATTGTTTGATGACAGGTACAGTGAGAGATCAGTTTGGGATCCAGGCATTGAGAGATCCCTCCATATCAAGGTGATACAGAGGAGAGGGGAGATTCAGTGGTGCATCTGGGACCTAGGCACATTTTGCAGTGATGGTGGGGAGCATCAGCTAGAGAGGGGGCTTGTTCAGGCATTGCTTTAGGACAAGAAATTTTTGGCGGGGAGGACTGTAATATTCCCAATTAGCAGCAGCTAATTGGAAATATTAATTTTGATCAATTTTTCCTACTACAGTTAAATTATAAATAAAATTGAGTAGAGGGGGACATAACTCACTCTAAACATAAATTTCACTCCCTAGTAGACACAACGTTGTAACTTAAGTAGGCCAAGGGGGGCAAAGAGACCACGTAGAGAGGGGACCCACTAGAGCACGTGGAGGGACTGCGCAAGTTGAGTTGGCAGCGTGGGGCCAAGAGAGGCTATGTTGGAGATGATGGGCCTAGGGTTTGAGAGAGAGGCCAACGTTATAAAAAGAGGAGAGCCTCCTCATTTTGGTCATTCGAGTTTATGCATTTGGAGCTGGTCATTACGACTTTGAGCACGCTGGTTGTTTAGCCTGTCTGCAGCACTGTTTAGTGCATTGAGTGTCTCCATTCGGAGATCTCACCCTTAGCCCCGGGAGACTTCGAGTGCTCGCCCGAGTGAGGCATTCCCATCAGTATTTTGCAGGAGGATCAAGTTGCGTCATTCATGGAGGAGCATTGCATCTATTGATTGCGCAGTCCTGAGAGGGAGGACGCAACCCATATTGGGGAAGCTCCGGTGTGGTATTCTTTTAGAGGATTTTGGTCAGAAGATTGAGCAGGGGGACAGCCCTTGCCTATTGGAGACTTTTTGTTGAGCGGGGAATCATATTTTTGAGGATTCCAGTCAGTCTCAGCATGGCCCTTGGGAGGATAGCGTATATCCTCAAGGAAGGTATTTTTGGATGTTGTCCATTCCAGAAACGCTCTCTGGGCTTTCCCGGGTTTGGTGAGTAGAGGTTGATTCCAGATTTTCAACTTATTCCGAGTCGAGGAGCAGCCCCGTATACTCATCTTGTTCCAGCAGCAACAGCTACAGGACAGTTGTCCAGCAACATTGGATGCAGATCAGAGAAAAGCCATTCCAGCAGCATTCTGAGATTATTTCTTAACTTGCCTTGTGCAGGTTTAGGTGACATCACTCTGATCACCTATTGTACTCACTTATATTTCTCAATATAAAAAAATTGCTCAGCATTCTCTTTGCATTTCTTGAGTATCTGTTACATGTCCTGTATATATGATATTGAATGCTTGCACTACTTTTATTTTTCTCCTCGAGCATTCCCGTTTCTATACCACTTGGTGTGTTTCCCCATACTCTTAGACAGAGTCTGGCAAGGGCCAGATAGCCTCCAGATCTCACCCTCTTTTCAGAGGTGAAATATTTGGTAAATGCCCTCCCAGTCCATCTCTAGTTGGAGTTTGCTTGTGTTTTAGAGATATCCCTGAAAGGGGATATTACATTGTTGAAACAAAAGAAAAACATCATATCAAAATCAAATAAGAAAACTTATCTTTCATACCTAGTCCTTTGAAAGTGAAAACAAGTACTTGTTGTAATGTCCATGCACCAAAGAACAGATTATATTTCTTAAATTGTATACTAAAGATGAAAAGAATAATTTCTACATATCCTTTAAAAAAAAGATAACTCTCCAAGAACACAATCAATCTCCAAAAAAAACAGGTTAATAAAAGATTGGAAAATTTAACTAGCAAGTTTCAGTGCTCAAGTTTCCAATTTTAAGCCTTTTGCACCTACTGAAGTATATATCTTTCATTATATCAAAAACAACAGCAAAAACCTTAATCTTGCAAGGCATCATTTATAAATTGGTTTGTTTAACTGTCATTTGCCAATGACTACATTCAGATTTCAACATTGAACATTTATTTAAAACTACACTAAATAATTTCCTTTCCTGTTAAAAATAGATTCATGATAAGTAAATAACAAGTCATAGTGCATACTATCTTTATCCTTAGAGTGAATTTCCTGAATTTGTTTTGAATCAACAAATAAACATAAAATGTTTTTTCCTTTGAAGGTTTTCCACAAAACTTACTTTTCTATGTTTCACAAAGTAAGAAATTGTCTGCTCCATTAAACATACTTTTCTATGTTTCACAAAGAAATTGAGTGCTTCACATTGGTCACTATCACAAGAAACCAAGCATAATAGGAAATAGAGCCATCTTCAAGAACCTTAGGGAATGAATTACGCTTCCCTATCTCGAAGAAGTATACAAAATATCAATCACATACTCCATTTTGGTTGTGTAGTTTTAATTGAAATTGGATCGTTACTAAGTTTATCAACTATTTGATTGGAATCTCTAATCATGACTATTGACATAGGAGAGTAAGTGAACATCTTTGATCACACCTTGCTATTTTGCAAACTGAACACGGCCATGATTTGTCATACGTCAATAAAAATGTAGATTTAATTCGCATCATAACACAGCCACACACTTTGACAGACTTAACTCAAGACCTCGGGAGGTTAGAGTTAAATACAACGTTTCATAACATAACCATGTGGACGTCATTAAGGGAGAAGGTTCCAAAACTAAATAATCTCCTGCAAAGGCTAACCAACCTAGAGACTGTTGAAGATTTTATCTTGTTTGCTTTGTCCTGAATCCTGATATGGCAGATACACTATTGGTTTGCATTTTATAACCATTTTAATTTGACGTTATCTGTCCTGTCCTGATATGGAAGAGCTGATATCATTTTGCTTTTCATATCAGTTTCAATTTTTTGTGTGCAATGGGAAAAAGCCATGATGCTCTTTATTTCCAGCCACAACACAATTGCTTTAGTGCAGAAGGCTTTCTCGGTTTCAATTTTCCTACTGGTGTGTGTGATGTTGTTTGCAAGGCATTGGAAATAACCTTTTTATGCCACTCCCATGCCATTGTTGACTTGTTGTGGCCCATCAAGGGTTCTCTTGTTGGCTGGGGTCTGTTGAACTTCAGTGGTCTCAGGTCTACATATCCTGTGGGGGTTTGGTGTTTCCCCTCACACCCTTTCAGCATTTTATAGGTAATATAGGTTAGTTGTGCTTCCTGACCAAACATATGTCACTCCTTCGCATGATGCCTGAAAAGTTACAAAGGAATAGTTTGATTTATGTTTCATTGCCAGGCTCATGTTGCACTCTTGCATGAAGGCATGTGTCTTCATTAAGGGGTGGAATTTGATTGTGTCTATACAACGATGTTTTGTAAATCATGGGATTCACTAGCTCATAGGTAGCATGTTTTAGTACTTAGTCCCAACATCACCTGCCCTTTATATGTTTCTATGGCAAAAGCCTTTGTGCTATCCACCCTTTTTTCATAATATGCTCATTGTACTCATATATTTTTATCGATAGAACTTGGAGGCACACACGTATGTGTGTTTGGCCTCCCTCCTGTAGAAACAAATTGAATTTAACAACCCCCATGCTAACAATATTAGAGAAGCATGCATACAATTTTGAATTCGATTACAAGAACTTATGTTGCTTTGTACATCAGGCTCTGGACTAGTGGAAACTTAAAGAAGTTTTTGTGACAATGACACGGTTTCAAATCCTAACAGGAATGCTCCTGAGTCCTCCCTTGCATGAGGTTTTCCAGGTGTGGCTCTTGAATATATTGAATAATATTGACGTATTCAGATTATGGTATGGTCCTGGCAAGGTACCAGTTCTTCGGTCAAATGTGTTGAGGGTGGGTAGAGCTTCTTGCCAGGTTTACCATCCATGTAAAAAAAATAGGTTCTCGTTTACGAATAAATAAAGGAATTATTTAACCTACTGACATATTATGGTATGGTGCTGGAAAGGTACCAGTTCTTCGCTCAAATGGGTGGGTAGATATTCTTTCCAGGTTTACCATCCATGTAGAAAAAATAGGTTTCCAGTTATAGAATGAATAAAAGAATTTCTTTTGTTTATGAACTGTTCTCATTGTTGATAATGCATACTTAAATTGAGGTGGTAGTGCATCATATGGATCATCTGTGTCATGTGAAAAAAAATTAGGCTTACCTGACTCTAGAGAAGAGTGTGGTATTTCTGTAATAGTCCAATGCTTCATCCATGAGCTTTTTATGCTCCTTCAATCCTTCAAGAAGACCCCTAAAATAACCCATGTTCTCTAAGCTTCTCCTAAATGCCTCCCATCCAATGTCTCTACTCCTTGTTGCTTTTAGTGTCGAGCTTTGGACTCCAGCAACCCATGAGCCACTCAATCCTAGTTTCGAACTAATAATGTGATCGTTGTTGATACATCATCATCCACAACTTATAATGTGATCGTTGTTGAGTTTTGGATTTTCCGTTTCGAACTAATAATGTGATCGTTGTTGATACATCATCATCCACAACTTATCTTCATACCCATTTCCTCCTCCTTGTAATTTGGAGATGATAGAGGCGGCATCTAATAGCAACGTGATGTCTGAAAGGTTTATTGCATTAGCTGAGCATACATGGCCCTTGAAATCCTCACAGAGACATCCACCATCTCCTTATTGCCCCAAAACTTCTCCATCCAAGACATCGCCTTCAAGGAATCCACATCCTGGTCATAAAAGGCCTCCACCGCCTTAGAAATCAAGTGTGCCTCGTGCTTCAGAACATGAGCCATGCTCAAAGGAACTCGAACCCTGAACCTATGCATGTTAACCCTAGATTTATCGGGATAACCCTTAATACAAATGTTTATAGTGTTCTAAAATGCATCACTAGCTATGGTTTGCAGAAACCACTGGTGAGAGCCCGCAAGGAGTCCCATACTGAGGGTTTCACCAGTAAATGGTAAAGGACTACAAAGGAGTCCCATACTAAGGGTTTCACTCGTGAGAGCCCACAAGGAGTCCCATACCGAGTTTAAAGTGATTGATCTATTTTTTTGTGGACCTGGGTCTCTTTCCTTTCTCCACTCTTTTCCTCACCTACAAATGAACTACATGGTTTTTTGTGGGAAGGAGGATGGCCTACCAAGTATTGAGAGTAGATCAATGTTTAGAAGCAGCCTCTAACATCGTCTCTTGGAAAGTAAGGATCGTGATATTATTGGAGGATAATAGGGTGGGAGATTGTATCAAAAACACAATTCCACCACAGCAAGATCCCAACAGTTGGCCCATCATAATAAGAATGACATCAGGGCCAGTTTGATAAAATTAAATTTTGATAAATATTGTTTTTTATCAAGGAAAAAGTTTTGGATTCGCCTAAAAATCTGCACTTGTTATGTGTATTGCAAATGCGGATTTCAAAATCAGAATATGATGAGTCTGGCCCCTCAATTGTTCACAAGAAGTGCTTCTAGAATTTTGGACATTTGGTACTTCTATCTAGGAGGAGAACTGGATGCATATGCCATGGTAGTTTTAGGTTCGATGGAGGACTAGCATTGTAAAGAGAGGATTTATGTGTTTATTTGTGCACTAACTATCCTGAGTCAGTTTTGGGACTTGGGTTGTGAATTGTGTTGGATTCGTGAAATATTTTGTGCCTATGCTAAAGGATTGCATTGGAATCCTTACATTGGAAAAATTCAAGTTGTGCTAGTATTTTCCACCCTATTGTGCTTGATTCATTATATTTTCTTGCACATATTCATATGGATTGGAAAATATTCAGCATGTGTGAAATGTCTCTGCATGATTGTGATCATTGTAAGAGGATGAGTTATTACCATGTTGTTGAAAACTTGTTGCATGTTCTGTTTTCAATTTCTTCACAAGATTGTAGCTTTAAACATAGTATTTACTTCTCACATCATAATATTCCTAAAAATGACTTCTCAAACTCCGTTTAATCAAATAAATCCATCCCAACTAAATGGGTGCATAGTCATTATCTCGAATTCATTTGTTGTCACTTTGAAAGATTGGCACAAAAAACTTAATGAAAAGATGGGTCATTTTAGATACATCTTAAGAGAAGAAGCAATGGATTCAATAGCCATGAGATAAAATCAAAATAAACAGGATCTTGTGAATCGTTGAAAGGCTAGACACACCACTAAATCTAATAAACTGCCGATATAGATCATTGATAAGTACCTTGTTCCACTGTAATTGCTATTTCATTTGGTGACCCGCGACCATTAATGTGAATAACATCAGGATTACCAATAGATCTGTGCACATCAAGTGTTCTTCTAAGGATCTGCCAAAAGATAGAATATAGTCAGAGATTGATGCATTGCAAGAGAACATTCTGGTGGACAGGCTGAAGTTGAACATAGCAAGACTCTTTAATTTCAAGAGATGTACATGTTTTAGGGATGGATTAATAACTTACTGAAATGTTGGTTGTGTACCAGTCACCTATAAGCAGAGTTATATCACCATCGGGCTGAGGGAATGGAACAAGAATTAGGGCCCTGCAAGCTACACTTAGTCCTCCGAAGCCCCCTGCAGCTTTCTGCAGATACAATGATGGAAGTAATAGTAGCTACCTATCTCGTCCTTCACTTGGAACTTGTACATAAAATTATTTTCTGGTGGTATTGGGCAGCTTGTGCTAGGTACTCCATCTTGCCACGAATTTCTCCATTATCCGGTGGTCTGTAATATTCTATAACAGCTGGGTCCTCACTAGGAATGTGCATGTATTGTTTGATGTGTTCTACAGAAACAATGTAGTTCACAAATGTAAAATGGTTTTGTATACTTTCAGCAAACGATCTGTTCATTAATGATAGACCGAAAAAGAAGGCCATCCCAATGAAACCTGTACCAGTTCAAATTGTTAGGAATGATCATCTTATACATAAAAACATTCAGTAACAACAGAAATCACCCACAGTTGACAATTAGTTTCATTGTTCACACCAGGATTGAAGCTGCCCTTTGGGAGTAGAACCATAGCAAGAGCAGAGGATCAAAGAACAGTTTCATTTAGCACTTTTAGATGCTAAATCAACCATTCAGTGGCTCAGAAACTGTGGAAAAGGGGCTCGAATTTTTGTCAATAAAGTCTAAGTTCTTCTTCAAGAACTGATTCTCAACCCTGAAATCCCTAATGGTCATTTATCTTACTATGGACTCGCCAAAATGATCTTCAATGGGTTATTTCGTTGCACCATTTAGTCTCATCAGTTCTTTAGCAGAAGCAAAATAGTCTTCTCAAATACCACTGCGTTGTCTCCTGAATTGTGCATCGCCATGTCATTTCCCTCATTCTTCCCGCCACTCTCCATAGACGTAGTGGGTTGAATTTTTTAATGTGATTGCGGCTTCAGAAAAGGCATGAATTAGGGTGTGAGTTTATCAGTTCTTTGGAAAAAGTAAAATAGTCTCCTCCAATACAACTGTGTTGGCTCCTGAATTGTGCATCGTGGGCATGCCAATATTGCCCTCATTCTTCCCGCTTCCCGCTACTCTCCTGAATTTTTGAATGTGATGCGGTTTCATAAGGCACAAATTAGGGCGTGACTTTTGAAAGCTATTAAACTCTATTTCTGATGGCGGGATTCTCTTTGTGTGAGTGGCTTTGAAAAATAATGTCTGCGGTCTTTATTTTTCCTATTTTCAAATATGGGTATTATTTATTGTTTATTTTGAACAAAATTTGAATATGTGTTTTATTTGAACGATGTGGAAAATAAAACTTTTATGTGTAAAAAAAAGGACAATCACTATATATATAAGGAAGAGGTAAAATTTATAGTAGAAAAAATTCTACAATAAGGGTTTTTTTAAGAGAATTTTGTGGAGAAATTTTAATAAGAGAAGTAATAAATTAGGGTAAAAGGGATTATTAAGGGAAAAAGAGTAATAGGTTGGTTGGCTTAATTGGTTATTATTAATGTTGTAGTATTTGTTTAGTTCTTTATTTCCCTTATCTAGGTTCAAATTTCTGCTGAGACATTTGTCTTATCTTTATAACACTGGAAAAGACATAGAAGCTTCCAAGGAGTAGGACCACCACAAGTACTGTATCTCCAAATGTCTTGACCATTCTTAATAAATCACATGTTATTAGTGTATACTAGCAACATATTGGATATACTTTTGGGTTATAGTGGAAATCATTCCATTTCATCTCAATTGTACCTCAAAACACTTTGATTAATTACCAGTGTTGGGTTCTCTATAAACTTTTCCTAGTAGTGAAAAAGAACATGACTTTCATTAATCTAGAAGGGTAGTTTCCCCAATGAGTGTGACCACCCCACAAGTGTATTTAGAGATGTCTTGACCCTTTCTAAATCGTATGTTATTACTATAGACTTACAACATATTGAATATACTATTGGGTTGCAAATTAATGGAAATCATTTCAGTCCATCTCAAGTGTAGCTCAAGTCACTCTAATGAGTGTCGATCTCAAGTTTCTCCATAAAGTTTTCCTTGAAATAAAAAAAGAGCATGTCTTTCAATCTTTAATTGGATGAAATACATATCCTCCTTGTGAAGACTTTCTTTACTTCATTAAGTAAGGGTTGATAAGTATCTTCTTGGTTTCATTGATTTCATCAAAGAATTAACATTTTATTCATCAACTCTTGACGATGAGAGGATGAATTCTAGTGTGAATTATCACGTGTGTGTTAATGTTATTTTTTCAATTGTAGCTTTAACCTCCACGGTTAATTTGGTTTAAGTCCTTTAGGTAGTCATCAATCACTCAATCAGTGCCATGTGCACCAGTAGAAAATGATGAAATTAGTGACTAGGTGACTAAAAACGTTAGTCACTACAATTATTCCAAGTAAATTACTACTAAATTTGAGCAATTTTAAGTGACCAAACTAAAAATGACTAACTTAAACGACTAATTAGTCATTTAAGTTAGTCGTTTTTAGTTTAGTCACTTATTATATAGTCGTATATTTTATCCCTAGACTAAATTAGTCATTTAAGTTAGTCATTTTTAGTTCGGTCACTTAAAATTGCTCAAATTTAGTAGTAATTCACTTGAAATAATTATGGTGACTAACTTTTTTAGTCACCTAGTCACTAATTTCATCATTTTTTACTAGTGCTAATTGATTGAACATATAATACATAGTTACTACATATATGAGTAAATCAAAAAATTTATAAGACATAATTATAAGGCATAATTGAACATCTATGAGTAAATTAACAAAAAAATATAGGACATAATTATGAAACAAACAAGACAAATAAGATGTTATTGTGCTAAAAAAAATATATTCTAAGAAAATTAATACCTGGAACAATCATTGCCAACATTATGTGCTCCCTCTTTATTGACTTCCACAGAGGAATTTTATTTTTGATAACAAAAATAGGCCACACCAACTAAGTATATCTGGCCTATCCAAATCGATTGACATTGTTAGTTGCTAATGAAAGCCTAATATTACAAGGTTCTTTAAACACTAGCCACTTTTCCTATATATTCATAAATGCAGATACATATGTAGGCATTCGAGGAACACCATCTTCACTTCTATTCTTTGCATGGTAATCCATAAGTTTTTCTATGCTTTTGCACCTGAACAATTTTTGCAGACGTGGAATTATGAGAATATAACGAAGAACCTTGTGAGGCACCTTTTTTGTTACTTTATCAATTTGATATCTACTCTCATCACATTTTGGGAATTTTTATTTCAAACCATGTTCTTTATAATAGAGAATATCATCATTAGGGAATGAATGAATAACTTGATACTCCATTCCAATGTCTTTCATAACGACATGTAAATCCCAGTAAGTACGAGGTAAAACATTTGACGGTGGTAACAGAAATTCACCTAGTAATATACAACATTAAAAAAATAGTATTGGTTAATTTACTAAACAATATTAATTGTACATATTTCATTCAAATGTTACAAATTAACGAAATTATGTAGATGAACATACTAACATTAAAAACAATGAAAAATGTAATTTCTTATATATCATAATAAATGTCACAAAATATATTACATACCTTAGGAGTTGTGTCACACATGTGTTTGAAAAACCATACGCTACCTTTAAGTTGACCAACAACAATAGATTAGAGAGGATATTTTTTTGAGCCTTTATAAAGAGGTTTAGTAGCCATATCAAGTACAGGATAATCAAAATCACGGTCATCGTACTAGTTGTTATCACCATCCATTCCAACATTATTAAATGTCTCTCGGATCAATATATTTATTTCATCTTCTTAAACTATGTTATCATCATCATTATCTTATTCCATAGGATCATTAGCTTGATACTTAATATTAATTGTTTCATGTTCTTGAATAGGCGCTTGTACTAAAACCATCTCTTCCTCATTGAGCAATACCTTAGGGGTTTGATACTATACAATTACAATCAATAAAGTAATATTATTATATATAGAAAATATTGAAGCATATATATAACAACAATTTAAAAATATAATATATTAGGACAACAAAGACAACAAATACAAAGAGAAAGATCACAATTTAGGTGAGACCAAGAAACAAAGACAAAAAATCAATGATGATGCTTGTGCAATTTATCAAGATATTTAAAAACATGTTGAAAAAATATAAGAAAGATGTTACTTTTCTTGACATGTAGGAAGTGAGATACTTTCTGAGATATATAATCACATGCATAATAAAAAAAACATATTGATATTATTTTGAATTCGTCATTGTAATGTCATATTTTTCATAGTATACTTTAAAAACTTATTAATAATTCTCCATAAAAACCCATAATTAACCTCTAAATCCTCTAGGTCCAAATTAACCCCCTAAACAATATGCATCAACCCCTTAACACCTTAAACCCATTCCTTCAAGCCCTTAAATCTCTAACCCCTAATCCCTTAACCCCTATCCCCTTATAAACCCTTAAACAGTAACCCCTTATCCCTAAGCCCATAAATTGATTAACCCCTAACTTGACCTATCCCCTTAATTGACCCTAACAATAATAACCAAACTATATAGTCCAAATCAAGATGAAAACATAGTTCAAACAACTCCCAAAAGAATATTATAAATTACATTTACAATAAAATATAATACAATTTACAATACAAAGACATACAATCTAAAATAGAATATACATATAAACATTTACAAAAACCATATACAATACAAATACATATAAGAAATAACTTACAAATGAATGGCATTCATGTCTGCCTTCAGCGCATCCATACTCTACAATTCTTTTTAGCCAATGTTATTAGAATTCTCCTTGGCCTCAAGCCATTGCATTTTCTACAAGGTCAATAACATTTTCCATCCTTAGAAGCCCTCGATGTCGATCCTACATATCCTTGGTCTCCTTGAGGAATGTTATGTGATATTTTTTGTCACCAAACTTTCAGTGATGATTTTGTTCAAAAATTAACCTCAAAATAATCCTACAACCTTTCAAAACAATCACAACTAATACATATAGCAACTATGTCATAGTTATATGATGTTAGGGCCTCTACACACACTCACACACACACACAAACACATATTTATTACAATTGTAATAATATATTTAATAAATTTATATATATCATTTATATTATAATCATATTATATTATAATGATATCAATATTAATATATTATAGATATTAATATGAACATATATTAATAATAGTATATTTAATTATAATATTAATGTTATATTTATTTTAATTATTCAAACGGATCTCATATTAGACGTTGTCAGCGAAAAAATCCATTAACGGTGGAATTGAACATTATGCAACAGTTATTTACCATTTGTGGGAAATTGGACAACACATTTTCATATTGGATACATCGTCGGATATCTGACGGTCAAACAAAAAGAAACCATCGGATAATCAATGGGATAGGATAATCGTTGAAAATTTGGCGAGTAAATAGATGTCGTTGGATATTCAATGGTAGATGTTATTTTAAAAACAAAAAAAAAACATTTAACTTTCGACATTTTTTCTGATTTTCCCCATTATGTCGTATTTTTCCGTTGAAATTTCCACCCGAATGTAGTGACACATGGATGATTCTTATCTGGTGTTTTGTAGTGAAAGCAGTGGTCAGATTTCCACCTATTATTGAGAAGACATGCAGACTTACTATAATATGCTTAGGGCCACAAAGCATGCCAATAATGATTTTTACAATAGATGGGTTGACCTCGAGATGAGAAACATCATCAAATCTTGGTGCCGAGAACCTGCTAAGTTTCATCACCACCCATTTGTAGTTTACTTGACCATAATTCTTAGGGATGTGTATCAATACCTCATTTCCATGTGTTTTCGTTTGGATGGGTGAAAACACGCTGAAGAGTTTAAAGAAAACTAGATATATATGCTCAACATGGTAGTTACCTATGATAAGATATTCAATTGGGTAGATATATTGTCATTCGAGTTACAGTGTCATGTGGGGTAAGGAAAAAAATATTTGAGGGTGAACCAGGAAATGGAATATATGTTTTCATTTCTATTAGATGGAATTTTTTCACAATATGCTTTCCTAGGAATGTATTGGAACTCGACCCCGTAGAACAAGATTCAGTCTACTTCCACTGTAGTGTGTTTTCGAAATCAAGTTTTAGAGGGGAATATGACAAGGTAGAAGATAACTTCTTCGCAATCATATTCCAAATGATATATGAGATCGATCCTTCTTTCATGACCAATCAGGTTAAGGAGTCACTACATGATATTGCAGATTGGTTTGCAACACCTGAGGGTACATATATCAAATACTTTGGATGTTAGATCTCCCCTCATCTCATGTTGTGATATGTGACCAATAAAGTGGTCTTGCAATAAGTAGCATATCAGTTAGATAAAGGGTTGTTAGGATTCCTTCACAGAAGGAAGAAATCCCCTTGGCCCACCTTCCCTTTGAGGATCAAATTATACGAACTGAAGAGCCACAAGGTGGAAAGTGCAGAAATGCAAGATCTGGATTTATTTCACTTTGTAGTAAAATAATTTCATAGATATGATCTCAGGGGAGTGTGCAGACGACATTGTGAAAGGATGGGTTTCAAATGGGGAAATTCATCAATGTCTACCACAAAATATGATAAGGTGAAGAACTAGTACAACATAGTTAGAAAGATACATCTAGGATTTGAGGTTGGTTCACCCCAATAAATAGCAGCTCAAGATGTGAAAAAAAAAGAGGAACTATAGATAACCCCTCAAGAAAATATTATATCTCTTAGGAAAAGGATCAGGCATGATTCAGCAGGAAATGGAGGAAGAGGATACCATCCATCCTATAGATGATGAACCAGGTTCTCCAGAAACACCTCCTCTCATGGGTGGTCATCTCCCATTTGGTGAAAAATGGAATCACACCTCCACCTAAGGACAAATTCATGGATGTGTTCAATGTCACGTTTGATCAAATCAAGAAGAGGATCGTGCAATAGAGGTGGATATCATTCTCAAATGATACTCATGAACCAGAAGGTTATAACTTCCAATACTTGAAGGAATCCCAAGGAAATCATGGTGGAAAACATTTATTTCACTACGGAAATTCAGGATAACTCTGAATATTTGTTGAGTGAGAATGCATGATTAAGGATAGAGATAGTTGCAATGAAGCAACAGGTGAAACACCTTATTACGTAAAATCAACGGGTATCTTCACAAAAATTCAACACCGCAGAATGGCAGTCAGCCATGCAAGAGGAACTAGGGCCAATGGAGGACACCATAACGTGTTTATATTATGATATAATACTTATATAGCAAGTGGTGGCTCCTGTCATTGGCATTGAGAAGAAAGCACAAGAAGTCTTGAAGCTCCTGAGAGTGGAAAACATAGCAGCTGATCAACTTTAGGAATGGGCTACCAAATACCTGAATGTGCCACCACAACTGTTTAGAAAGGACGGGATTTCCGCCAAAATGGATCGAGTGTAGTTGATACTCCATCTTCATAATTACAATTGTCTTGGAGAACAGGTGACTAACACCATTGCTACTTATGTTCGTTTTTACAATGGTTTTGAGTCTCTAGCATAGAAACATGGCAATCCTTCAGTAAGATCACTTGAATAAATCAGAGATAGTGAAATCATCTTCCAGGAGATCAAGCATTACATATAACATATCAACCAAGCATCATAACAATAAGGCTTGGTGATCGCCAAAGACATTATTCTAGAATATGGCATCGCACTAATCAAAGTGCACATGAAAATTTCATGGCTATGGAATAATGTGCAATTGTTACACAATAATTTGTCACCATGCTCATTTTACCGTCCCTGATCCTGAAATGCCCCATGACGAATCTTGTGCAATGTTTCCATCATCAAGAAATATGCTGACATATCCCCTTGAAGATCCAAATAAGACTTCCTTGAAAAACTATTGGAGAAACTTGGTCAAATTCCTAGTTTCCTAGGTCAACGCCCTTCCTAGTTCCATGGCCGCGTTGATATCCTTATCCCAGTTTTGGCCCAGCATTGTTAGCGCCCTAATTTATTTGAAAAACAAACTGATCCTTTTTTGGCAATACATCCTCAAATGGAGGAGAAGATTCGACCTCTAGAAGCTCAAGGGAAACGAGTTGGTTTTTGAACATAGATAATAAGGTCGAGCTCTCTCATTTTGGAGCTTTGATCTCATCCATGGGGGATCATCCATTATAAAGTGGGCCTTCCTCCTCCTTTAATGGGCTCCCAACCTCCTTCTCCTTGCTATAAATTCACATCCCTCATTCCCCAAAGTTTATAGCTAAGAGAGTTTGGTTGATCATTGTCAGACTCATCTGAACTCTCATCCCTTCGCATGCTTGCATCGTGATAAAACCTAAGTGCATGGGAGAAGGAATCATCTTAAGTTGGGTGAAGGACTCATATTTTCACCTAAGGACGCATCCAACATCAAGGCCTAGTTTTAAGCTCTCCTTATGTAATTTATCAATAATAACATTTGATGTTTGCTTTCTATATTTGTCTACATGATTATGAAAATATTATGGTACTCCTTGATCTTCTAGATAGCTAGTGTTTACGTTTATTATATATTGTATCATGTTTTTTATTGTCTCCCGATCATCCCCAGGTATTCGCGCACCATTAGTAGTAGGAATCAAACCTACAAGGATCGTGGATTGAGGTCACCATCAACAGATCAAAGGATAGCGACTGGAAAAAGGTATTTATGTCTCTTTCCTCTTTGCGTTGTAAGCATTAGTTAAGAAAGCTTATGTTAGAAAGAATCTCTTGTTTCTAGACCCACTCTAGGGCTAGAGAGATCACCATTGTCCTCATACGGGATTTATCTTGACTACAGAACTGGTTACTCCACTGGGGAGAGTATCGTGGAGGTCACGTCTCTCGAAGAAACTCCATGGGATGATGGACATCACCGTTCGATCGATTTCTCCCAATCCTAGGGGACATCTCTGCCAGTCTAGGATCCCTTGATTTTTTGGTACCAACTAACCCACTTCAGAATCCAGGTTTGATTCATGAAGTGTTGTCCAAGGGAAACATGGGAAATATCACTCCAAACATTCTGATTGACATCTCCGTTAAACCGGGGATTTTCGAGAATGTGAATATCGGTGCATCTTGTTCTCCCGATGAGATCAAGAACTATAAGGAACTTTTTCAAGAGTTCTTTGATGTCTTCGCGTGGTCCTATGAAGAAATTCCCAACATTGATCCAAGTATCGTTGTGCATGAAATTCCCACTTTTTCAAAGTCAAAGCCCGTTTGCCAACGGATTCGTCCTGTGCATCTGAGAAAGGTTGTCGCTATTAAGGTTGAAGTTGAAAAACTTCTTCAAGCTGGTTTTATCTACCCCATACCCTTGACAGATTGGGTCTCTAATATTTTTCCTGCCAATAAGAAGCAAGTTACCATTCAAGTTTATTTTTATTACCGAGATATCAATCGAGCTTGTCCTAAGGACAATTACCCCACTCCATTTATCGATCGGATCATTGATGAATGTGCCGGGAGTGAGATATTTTCCTTTATGGATGATTTATATGGCTACAACTAGATTAACATCGCTCTTGTTGATCATCAAAAAACCACTTTTATATGTCCATGGGGGACTTTCACCTATAATAATCTCCCTTTTGTCCTGAAGAATTCTGGAGCAACCTTCTAGCGAGCTATGTCTTATGCATTCCATAACATCAAGCACATAGTTCAACGATTTCTCGATGACCTTCCCGATCATTTCGCAAAACGCTGAGATCATCTGGAGCACCATAGAGCTATCTTCCTACATTTTGGACACTATAATATCAGGTTAAACCATCATAAGTGTGTCTTCTGCGTCGAATGTGGAAGGCTCCTAAGCTTCGTGGTGTCTAAAGAAGGCATCTCCATCGATCCTCTGGAAGCCAGGGAAATCGTCAATTTTCCTCCTCCTTCTTCCATTCAAATTTTGCAGGGGAAATCTAATTTCCTCCGTCAATTTGTATTGAATTATGTTGAGCTTGTCAAAGGTTTTACGTGTTTGTTGAAAAATGGAATCTTGTTCTTATGGGATGAAATTTCTCAGAGATCTTTCGATGCATTAAAGCGAGCCCTCATCACAGCTCCATTACTGCATCATCCTAATTATCACCGCGACTATTACTTGTATTTGGTTGTCACCGACAACACTATTGGCATGGTGTTGGTTCAGGACAATGACGATGGTCAGGAACAAATAGTATACTACTTGAGTCATAATCTCTTTTATAATGAGACCCGATGTGTTGATGTAGAGAAACTTCCATTGGTTGTTTTTAATGTCGTCCAACGTTGATATCACTACATTCTCCTACGAAAAACCCTAGTGATTTCTGATTGCAACCCCATGAATTAAATTATCACACATCAGTTACTTCGGGGAAAATACTCAAAATGGATCGTTACCCTACAAGAATTCATTTTAGAACTTACTACTGCTAAGTCGAAGAAATCGTTGGTCTTTTTCGAGTTGATCTGTGATCTTCCTACTAGGAATGATCCCACTCGTTTCGATGAGTCCATCCCTGATGAGACTCTCGTTCTCATTATTACTCATTATCCAGGTATGGGGATATCATCATATATCTCCAAACCCAAACTTATCAGCTAGAGTTGTCGCACTCTGAGCGAAGACGGATTCACTACAAGTCCCAACCATATCACATCGTTGGGGACACCCTCTATCATAATGGTGTTGACTCTTTCCTCCACCATTGTCTGACTCTCGAGGAGGTTGAGAAAGATTTGAATGAATGCCACTCTAGGGCTTGCGGTGGTCACATGTCCAGTTATGCCACCTCTCAAAATATCCTTCGTGAAGGTTATTTATGGTCGTCTATTTTTAAATATTGCATCATCGCGATCTGAAAATGCCATGATTTCCATATTATCTCTTGAAAAGAGCGTGCCCTACCCTCACCCTTGCACCCAGTTGTGACCGTCGGTCCTTTTGAAAAATGGGCATTGATTTTATGACCTGTAATCCTCGCTCGGCCGCGGGGCATGGCTATATCGACATCGTCGTTTCTATTTCACTAAATGAGTTGAGGTGATGCCTACATATGATAATTAAGGTCTCACTGCGGCGCAATTCTTATTCAATCATGTCATAGCACGGTTTGGCATCCTGAAAGATATTTTCACTGATCATGGCACTCATTTTCGTAATCATGTGATGACAGAGCTCTCTGCTCAATTGGGGTTACGTCATGATAACTCCACCCCTTACTATCCACAGACCAATGGCTAAGTTGAAGCTGCCAACAAAGTCTTGGATACCATGCTCCAACATACCATTGGGAAGCACAAGCGAGATTGGAACCTCATGCTTTTCTCCGCTCTGTGGGCATAAAACCTTTGCTAAGACTGCCACTGAATTCACACCATTCCAATTGGTGTACGATCTAAAGGCCACACCCCCGATCAAGTGTGAGATTCCTTCTCTAAAGTTGGCTATCGAACTCCTTCCTGGTACTTCGCTAGAAGAGGAACGTTTGTTGTACCTCAGGCATCTCGATGAGACTAGAAGGCTTGCTTCTTTAGTTCTTGAAGCACATAAATGATGAGTTAAGGTGAAATTTGAAAATAATTTCACACCTCGTGTGTTCTCTGAAGGTGACTTGGTCCTGTACGACCAAGCCATGACAAGTTTGGAGTTGGAAATCTTGAGCTTATGTGGCATGGGCCCTATATTATTCAACGTGTTTTAGAACGTGTAGCCTATGAGCTAGCTGATTATGAAGGAAATCCTTTGGCTGAGCCCCGAAATGGGCTCTATCTAAAGAAATATTATGCTTAATATTAAGTGTGATAATTTTGTACATTAGTGTGCTTTGAGTGAGTTTTGGTGTGATTTTTTGCCTTGCAGACATGTTTCTTCTTCTTACCTTATGTTCCACTTCGTTTTTAGATGTCTTCGGATCACTACGTTGGTTCTACTAATGGTGCTTGTTGTAGCACATGGAACCTGTCTTCCACAGTGTGGGCACTCTTTTCTCCTAATGGTGAGTTGATTAATTTACAAGGAATTTGTTTGGGTCGGACAATTAACAATGTTACCGAGTATATTCCAATGATCGAAGTATTATCATACACCATTGATCTTGGGATAAGAGATTTGGTTGTTAATTTGGACTCATAGCTCATTGTGTTACAACTAAATGGACGTTATTTTGTGTGTAATCCTCAAATTTTTTGTATGTATTTACATGTTAGATTATTGGAAATAAATTTTGATTTGATCACATATCAACAAATTCCACGACATTTAAATACTTTAACAAATTCATTAGAAAACCATGTATTAGATAGACATTTGTGTAATATGTAAATCAATACATCATGATACACGAGTAGCCATAGAAACATGCATATGTATATATATATATATATATATATATATATCGGTTTGTAAGTGCGTTACATCCAAAAGCTTAAAAAAATATATGTCCTGTTACAAAAATGGCTCTTCGATACTACAACAATACAAAAATGTATAAATAGGGCTATTATCTGCCCACATGATGCTCATGGCAGCAGGTGACTACTCGAATTACTCGCCAGAGTAATTGACGCAATCTGCCCGAAACTCCAACAGTATGTCTTTGAAAATGTAGTGGGATCTCATTCAATGTGGGATACTCTGGGATTCCTCGCATCAGGCCAACCAGGTTCTTCTCCATCTCAACTAATGTGTATGCTCCTTCCTCATAAGGAACATCCTCTGTTGAATGTGGTACCCGTCGTGTAATTGGAGACATGTCGGGAGGTCTCTATGGACCCATATTTGTAAACAAATCATAAGTTTACATATCATAACATATAAAAAATAAGAAGTAAAAAGTAAAAAATGTCTAAAAATTATTTTAACCTTCATCATTCCATAGTGTGTCATGTGGGATCATAAGATCCGGATCTCCTCTGAAGTTGATACCGTCATAGGCATAGTCCTCGACTACGATTAGATGTCGCCGCAACCAACCAAAGAAGGTTGTGGGGAAATGCATATGTTTCCCTCCTCCCTGTCTGGAAATTATGTCGCACCATCGCATCAGCCTTGGATCCCTTGGGGCTGGATCATGGATCTCAAACTACTGATACTGGAACGGGGGTACTCTCTTCGGAAAGAAGGTCACCAGAATTGACCCGTACCCGAACTGTTTTAGTCTTCCGATCTTGCACTTGGTTAGCTAGCTCTTCATGTTAGCTAGCAACCCCTTGGACCAGTTTAACATTTTTGGTGCCAAGCAATCCACTGCATATTGAAACTATGATTTCGTTGGCTCATGCAATGCCTGGACTCCTGCCACTCTGGTGATACAATGCAGTATCGTGCGCAGGGGGAGAAATCTGATGGAATATATGTCTACCTTCCCACTCTATGTATTTTGTGCCCTGGGACAGTGTCTCTAGATGAGCATGCTCGTGCTCTCACCCCCTGGGAGATCCTCGAAGATTTGGATTCTCTCTCCTTTCCTAGACAATCTAGTGATAAAATAGATGTCCATGACATCTAGCTCAAGTTCTTGGTCCCCAATAATGAACAGTTTTCGGTCCACATCTGGCCAAATACTAATCAAGTATTGGAGAAGTTCCAGTTGATCTCTCAAGCAGGATGTTTGAAATAATTTCAAAAATCCTCAATTGCATAGAGAATTGACACAATCTTGTTCCTGCAAGGTTTGGTGGTCTTCCACCTAATGGCCTTGTTCTTTCCATTAGACCGGCATATTCTCTAAAAGCACCTACAAAACATGTCCAAATCGTCTATTAGGAGCATTCATGGAAGAATTTTTAGAAGTTAATTGTGGAGTTGGGAGATTTTTCCAATTTAAAAACTTCCATGCGGCCAACGTGACTGTCCAAAATAATTCGGTGTTGGTGGCAGGCTGCCCTAATGGGCTAAGCGCAATGAGCGCGGCCTGGATAGCTTGAAATCGTGCTAGTCGTAGGCGATTTTAAATTTTGAAATACCTTCCGTAAACTCCCTAATTCTAGAAATAAAATGCTAAATGAACAGGATAAAAATGACAAGGATGTTTAGAGCTCTTACCTGGGTGAGACGGATCGACGAATGGTGTCCCGGATCGGCTGCACCGCTGATTTGAAATTTGGAGGGAAAATGGACAAAATGCTTTTCTAAATATGGAAATGTGAAAATGATTTTGTTTTTGGTCTATTTATAGATTCTTGAAAAAAATTCACTAATATTTTAATATTTTTCCTCGATATCTGTGATGTTTGTTGTTTATGTGCAGTACAGGACTTTCACACTACTGATGATTGTTTCTGATGCAAACGAGTTGAATTTTATCTCTTTTTAGGGCTCATTAAATGTTTACGAAAAAGGAACCCCCTTGGAGTCAACTTTCAGCTCTTTTCTGGCTCTCGAAAAATGAAAACATTGTCGAGTACTCTTCATCTAGAACTTCTTAAAGTGAATAAATTGACTTAATATCAATATACGTTTACCCCTTTTTCGAGCTGAGATTCACTATTTACGAAAAATTAATACCTTGATCGAACATGGTCAAGAGGTTCTCTCAGACATATTTTTCTACCTTTTCAGATTCAAGAGACTACTTACGAAAAGGGATATCATGGAGTTTCCTTTTTGTTTCTTTTCAAACTCCCTAAACATGAAAAGTTATCGAGTTTTCCTTTCATCGGACTTGTTAAAGATTAAACGACGAAAAGAATTGTCACCATAACGAGATCAATTTCTTCACTTCGCCTCTGTGGGTTTGGAAAATCCATTTTCTTCTCATCTGATTACCACTTTTTTCAACATGACCCCTGATCCTATTTGAGTCAAATGCTGGCACCCTCTGGAGTCGTGTCACCAATATGTTCAAGAGAAGTCCTTTCTGTAAAACACCTTCTTCATATTTTACCTCCTTTGATACAATCTCAAATCAATCCTATCATCTTAAATATATCTGATGTTTCGTGTCGATGATGTGTGAATCCTTATGGCCCTCCTTCACTAGCACATTTGGCCCAATTTCCGATGGCCAAAATATCGCTCTTGCAATACATAGGCGTCCCAAGAGCGACACTTTGAGGTGGGGAAAACGTCGTTTCTTGTCCCGTCGCAATTCTAACACTTCTAAAAACTATCTATAGAGCGACACTAATTCTAAAATTTTTTTGGTCATGTCGCAATTCTGACGTTTAAACATTGTTGTCACTCTTTCGACGTTTACAAATTTTCGTCACTCTTTCAACATTTAAAAATATTTGTCACTCTTCCGACGTTTACAAATTTTCATCGCTCTTATGATGTTTACAAATGGTCGTCACTCTTTCGAAATTTAAAAATTTATGTCGCTATTTTGACATTGAAAAATTGTTGTCGCTCTTCCGACGTTTACAAATGGTCATCGCTCTTCTGTCGGTTACAAATTTTCGTCACTCTTCTGACGTTGAATTTTTTTTGCCACTCTTCCAATGGTTACATGTTGCTCTCTTGACAATTTTAAGTGGAAAGTATCATTGGAATACCGACGACAACAAAAGAATATGGAAAAAAAAAACATCGGAGAATGCATTTGTTGGTTTTTGCTAAAATTTTCTTTCCAGGTTCCTACGGAAGTATTTTGTGGTATAACACCAAGGAAATTTGTTCTGTGTGATTTTTATTGGAGAAAGAAATGTATCTGACAATTTAGATCGCTTCTAAGACATAAGTTTCAACCATATTAAAATAATGCAGTGGGAATCGTTGGCTTTAGAGGGAGTGCTGATGAACTTGTCAGATAATTTGATGGGGATTGGGTTATTGCACTGACATAGTCTCTGGTTGAACCAAACTGGGGCTGACATTCGACATCGACTCTACATTTTCTATGTTGCAATTTTTGTCTCATAGAGCTACCCTTTACATCATTAATTAAGCGTAATATATGACAACAACATCCAAACAACTTTGACCTTGGTAGGCTAATATATATAGATTGAATGGTATATCTTATAACATATTGCAAATTTCTATCAGGAATTGTGTAAAGAAGCCCTCCTGGAGCTGTGTGTTGGGTTGTGTGTTGCCTTATGCAGCCAAGTTTCTCCAAAGAGTAGTTCATCCTCATATCCAGAGTATGAGCAATAGAATGGGTAGATTCCAGATCTGGAACTTGATGCCTCTTGGGTAGAATTCTCTTCTCAGCACAACAATCACAACATGATTATGATTATCAATGGAAAATTTCATGATGTTCACAGGAATTTACTTGTTAATAATACTACAAGAAGTCCAAGGAAGTGCAAGCAATATGTCTCTTCTGAATGTTAAATTTCACAGTCCAATGCATGAAAAAACAAACTCTACAGTAACGAGAACTGGAATGAAACAAATGTCTATTAACACCCAGCTCGAGTTTTTGAATCTCTCTGTCACCTCACTAAAAATAAGTTTTAGTTCTATCTAGTCCTCTTTCTAAGGAAAAGAATAATAAAAACACCTATCCACATTGCAAATATTAAGAATGGAACACAACAAAAGAATTACTAAAAAGAAATAGAATGGAATGTGATATTTTCCATGAATATTTATGGGACGAATATAGAATACTTTCTTCTTTTAACTGGCATGAAGAAAATCCGATAAACCAAATAACTTATTAAAACTTAATCATGTATGCATCTATATACCATGGCCTACAGGGAATGATGTAAATAATGTGAAGAAAAAATGACAGTAGTAGTATAACACATGAAAGGAATGACTGCATACATGCTGAGAAAACCCATCTGACAGAGCAGAGTCTCTTCTCCAAGTCATATGTTGACTTCCAGGGAGCTTTCCTGAGTGCTGGCCTTCATAGAAATGTATGGCTTTGGAGAGAGCATCTCCATAGTTATGGGACACTCCATGGAACTTGGGCTTTGGGTGCTTTGAGTGATGATAGATCTCTATAGTATAATTTTCATTACCATGCCCTACCCAGAACAAAAAACAACCCAAACACCAAGGAAACATCACAAAATGCCCTCATTGTCAAAAGGGTAGACCTGTAAACTAAGACCACTATGTCTTCAAGCCAAAGCCTTGGAATGAGTGCAGTGCTACTTCTCATGCATTAGGCACATTAATTTATAGGCTGAGGGGTTAAAGAGAGTGTAAATATCCTTGGGCATGGACTCCACCACACATTCCTTGGACTTGTATATCTTGAATTTCACGTTAGGAGATAAAAGAATTGCATATATTGAATGGTATTAAAAGACCGAGTATATTTGTCACAAGTATATAATGGAAAAATACGAAAAATAATAAAATCTATAACTGTACCAAGGAGATATTGTACATATAAATGATGAAAAATCATTAAAGTTTATCCCTCTATAGAGAACACAATGCAACATGGCAGCTGAATTGTGTAGGCATTCTAAAACAGTTCATGCAAGTTAAATACAGGACTATCCAAGTTTACAACTTTAACTTTTCTTGCATAGTTTTCAATTATTATTCAAGTTGTATCCAACTAATAAAACTAGATAGAGGGAATAAAATGTTTCAATAATCTCTCTCATGCAAATTTTCACAAGTAAATCTGCCTGAAAACTGTGGAAAAACCAACCCTCGTCATAGGTGGAAGGCCTCTCCATTTGGATTGGTAACATTCCAGTATCGGGGTGGTGTTCCTGATGATTGTATGTTGCCACCTAGTAATCAAATATACACTTATTGTTAGGTGGTGAACAAACTAAAGACTCAAAGAGATGTTAATACAAGATAATAAATAGAATGATTGAAAATTACTTCCACTTAAATATATTACAGTGATGACAAAAATATAACCAAGTGATCAATACAAACAATAAAAATTGCAAGATGCCAATGCTTCAAATGAGATGAGGGAGAGATGGTTGCAAGGGCTATTATTGAAAAAATTTAAACCAAGAAACAAACATCAATCCTCTATCGATTTTGCTTTCCAAATTCTAATTATTAGCTTTGCCAAATATGCATCAAACTTTAAAATTCAAATCAAATATTTCTCAGTTATACGAATGGTCCCAAATAAAAGCCTGTGGCACAATCAATGAATCAGATCATTTTTAATGAAAATAGACCACATCAACCTCTGGCCAAGTATATGTCAGTCATAGAGATTGGTACCCAAATCATTCACCAAACCCAAATGCAACCCTAAAGTAAGGAAAAAGAATGTCAATGGTACTTGCTTGAAACTATGAGAGATCTCCTGAGATAAAAAGAAAAAATGGCTTTAATTATAATTATTCAATTAAGGTGTTGAGTCTCAAAAGTGTTTTCCATATTCATACATATTTCCATTATGTCATAACCATTAAGCTCTTATTCCATATCCATCTGACCTAAAACCCTACATCAAGTAACCATTTTCATAAATATATGGGTTAAGATCCTTGTTTTCCAAAGTTATTTATTTTATGTATTTAAAGTGAATTTATGATCAGAAACTAGAAAATTAACATAGTTTCATATATCTATATATGTGTTATGAGTTTTGTGACATGTGTAGGTCAAAAGGAAGCTTCTAAAAGACCTTTATGTGGCCTCCCAAAACCAAATTTGAATTTGAGTGGAGAAGATCATGGGATCATGAGGACATGTGTCTCATTTCCTTGTTGTATTGAAACTCTAAGAGGATATGTGTCTCATTTCTTAGTTGTGTTGAAACTCTAGAAAGACATGTGTCTTATCATTTCCTATTTTGATTGTAACTCTAGAGATGGAGGGAGAAATTCATGGACTCCCATTAATGAGATAACTTCTCATTTTTTGTATAAATAGGAGAAGCTTTCTCCTATCATGGGTAGTGAAAAAATAGGAGAAGAAGAGAAAGGATTAGAGAGTGTTTTGTAACAAATATTAAGATGGAATGGGATGTAGATTTGTGAGTTTTTTTCAATAAAGAAGTTCTTTGATGCTGTTTTGATTACAACTTTAAGGAGCTGAAGAATTTCACCAAATTGATAGCAGAGGGCCCCTGCTATTCAAGGAGGTTTTACATGTTTTCTAGATAAGTCATTTTTAATTCTGTTTTATCATATTTCCTTACTTAGATTGCTTTCTGAAATCATAGCTTTTAGCATTATGTTTCATGTCATTTTCTTAGATAAAAGATCCTCATGATATTGCAGTTAGTCTCTTTCTCAAGCTCTTCCAATACATCTCTATTAAATGAATGGGATTCAATTGTGATATTTTGAGTTATTAGCATTTCATTTTCTGTTATTTAGTTAAAAAGAAGATCCTCATTATACTACAGTTAAGTCTCTTTCAAAAGCTTTTCCAGTAAATCTCTAATTCACGAATGAGACTAAGTTGTAATATTGTGAGTTATTGATTATTTTGCTTCATAGAATATCCTTATCACATTATGATTAATCTCTTTCAAAAATCTCTTCCAATAAACCTCTAACTCATGAATGAGATTTAGTTGTAATGTTATAAGTTGTTTCAGCATTTCTTTTATGTTTTAAGAGCTCCTCATTGCATTAGAATTAATCTTTTTCACAAGCTCTTCCAACAAATCTCTAACTAAATGAATCAGATTAAGTTGTATTGTTTTGATTTAATTTTCATTTCATGAATGTTCATTTAGAAGCTATAATATCCATGGATTAGAACTTTTTGTTTTCATCATTTTCTAGTTAGGAATAGAACTTGCAAATAAAATCTGTTTTAATTCATTTATTAACATTTCATTTTCTCCCTTTTGGACATAAATCTAACTTCATATTTTTATCATAGAGTAGCATACTAAATATCAAACATAAAAACCCCAAAACATCAATAAAACACTAAAAACAACAAAGTAAGAAAAAGGGATACTTAGGCACATATAGTGCATCACACTTCATCAGTTTACTAGCCCTGGTTGATAATTTATGTTAGCAATTTAGGACACTAAATTGACTAAACATAAGGAAAAATATTATTAAATGAAGAACACCTAGGGTCAATACCAAATTACCATTCACAAATTGGCAATGATATTTTTCAAATTTCTTATGCCAATTTTTAGGAAGGCAAGATAATACTTAAGAATTTGACTCTTTATAATAACTTCAATGAACACTTAGCTTGTCAAGAGCTTACTAATGCTTTAGGGAATGAGGTTGTTAACACAAAACAATTAGATTCTAAAGAAGTCACAAGGAACAAAAAATTTAGCACTTTTCTTAAGATATTTTACCAATTGTCAAAGCAACTCAATTGTAAACAATATATGTAATTCCTTTACATTCCAATTATTTATAATGAGAAGTGATCAAACCTTTGGGGTAACAACAAACCTCTTATGTTCTAAGTTATTCAACACCAAAATTTTAACAACCTAACTCCCATAAGCTTATTCAATGAGATTTCTTACATTATTGTGCTTAAAAACTTATAAAATTACCTTTAGTGGGTAACCCGAACAACAGTAAATAATCTCATGAGAATAGAAAGATAATAGTGAAAATATGCATGCGACGGTTTTTAAATTTCAAGTTCTAAAGAAAATATAAAATAAAAGGACAACTTGAAATCCAGCATGTAAACTATGAAAATATAGTCATGCTAATGAGATTCCACTGCTGTATTGGATCATACCTCTACAAGTTTAAGAGCGGTCAACAGTAGTAATAAGATTAGTCCTCCAAAAAACTAGATATGTAACCCAGATAGCAAGGAAAGAAAGCCAAACACTTGTTACTATTATGTTTTGATTCCTTAGTGTTTTAAGGATTTCTATCATGTATTACCTCTGTGATTAAGGTGAGCAGTGAAATTCTGCGAATCTGGTGTATACTTTACAGTATGTTGTAGCTTACGACGAGAGAGGAAGAAGGCCAAAATACCTTGTGGCCTTACTCCAAAGGGTAGTATGTCAAATAAAAAGGCCAAATAGAAGTGCTTGGGCCTCAAACAGGTGATGAAACCTCTCCAATGATCACGTTATATCTACATTCACCAACAATTAGCCTAGGACTGATATTTAACAAAAAATGCTTACAGCCAGCTTCAGAAAACCAATTATATCCGAGTTAAATTTTCGATTTTAAGGGAATCTTTGTAATGTTTCAAGATTCACAAAAACACTTCTCTCTATGTGGTTTTCACACCAGCTCAAGGGCTTCAAATTTACCTTGGCCTTGAGTAAGAAAGCCCTAAAAAAATATATTTGATTTATGCTCAGGCCTTCAAAAATAAATTCCTTGCAATTTCTTATAAGAAAACACAGTTTTGAACCTTACCTTCTTTAATTATTGCTAATAGAAAGCACATTAATAGATTTTATCCTATAGTTCTAATGTGAATGATTTCCATACTACCTTGTCCTTTTTATTATGCATCCATCTACATAATTGATAAACACTTTTTTTTAGAATGATCTACATTATTGAGAAGATCTTAGTTTGAATGTAATCATCTGTATTTCTTGGGAGATGCCATCTTTTAAACTAGGTGTAGGGTGAAATAGTTGTCTTTTATTTCCCACATAAATTTTCAACTTGGAAGTTCGTAAACTGTGAGGTGCACGTGCACTAGGGATTAGTGAAATAAATCTAATCTAATGATTAAACTACTTTTCATAAAGGGAAACACACTTTGCGTAATTGAAATATAATCTAAACACACTTTTCATTTGAATTCTAATCTAAACACACTTTACATAATCGAAATCTTAATCTAAACACACTTTGTGTAATTGAAATATTAATCTATGGTTTCATAATTGAAATATCACTTGCAATGAAAACTAACTAATCTATACTTGAAAAATAAAATAACATTTTCAATGGAAAGCTAAATTATTTTCATAAATAAAAGTAAAACAAACTAATTAAACTTACAAATTTACAAAGGGATGCACATGGTTGATGGGGGGCCTTCCATTGTCCAATAACATTCCAACTCAGAAAATTCACATTCTAAAACACAATGATAGAAAATAACCTTCTTTATTTATAAGCTCACAACTTTACATAATGGAAATCTACACTCCTAATCTCATTACGTCAACATATCTTCACTTTACATCCCCTTCCATCTCAAGCCTTGTTTACAAAACAATCTATGATTCCTTCTTTTGTTTTTTTTTTTGCCCCTCCTTTTTTTGATAGGAGAGAGTACTCCTATTTATGCAAGCTTTGAGAAACAAACTCAATAATGGAGATCCATTATTTTCTCCATAGATCTACAAGTGTCTCAACCAATAAGACACATCACCTTATTTTGCATGATCTTCTCCATGTGGCATATCTTCAAATATTCATGAGGGAATTCGAATTTGATCATGGGAGGCAACATAAGGGTGCCTTACAAGCTTCCAATGAACCTACACATGCCACAAAACTCTTTCCAATTTTAAGGTATAAGCATATGCATATTATTTCCTAACTTTTTATTGCAAATTCACTTAAAAACACTAGAAATTAATAATGTATGGAAAACACAAAGGTAACCCAAATGATGATGAAAGTGATATGAAAGTAGTGACATGGTGGTGAAATAAAAGTGAAATGGAGGTGATATAATGGAGATGATGGTGAAAGTGGATGTCTTTTTAAGGACAGTTCTAAGACCCAACATACCCCCCAACTGAAGTTATTGCATGTCCTCATGCAACCTATTATATTGATTCATTTGATCCCTTTGAATTTTCTTGCTTTTGAATGAGATTTGGCTTGTATTAATTCTCCTTTAACTTTGCATGATCATAGCATTGATAACTTCATTGTTTTTGCAAATTTTTCTTTGAAATACATTGGATTGCAACATTCATATTTATGGTTGGTTCTTGTGTGACAACCAAAATTGATTTTTTTTTTCATGGTTGGTTCTTGTGTGAAAACCAAAATTGATGAGTATTGGTTCTTGTATAACAATACTTTTTTTACTCTTTTTTGCATCCAACTATATTGAAAACATTGATAATTTATCTTTTCAATTAGCCATCTAATAAGCTCATCAATTTGATGATTTCAAAAAATATCATCTTTTTGAATCTTAATGCAATAGCAGTTGTATGTTGGTTATATGAAAGTTATGTGGCATGTGACATGAGATGTAAATATATAAAGTGACATCCCTTCCCCCCAACTGATGGTATTTGAAATTTTATGAAGTGAGAAAAGGAATATTGTGGAGTGTTTTTCCAAAAATTATAACTTTAGCATTTTAAGGAATTGCATGATAAAAAGTTAGAAAAGAACATACCTTCACTTACCTATGAAATGGATAAGTTGTGCATATGTATTTGCTGCAAAAATTTGATCTAATGCCTCTTCAATTGGTCGTGAAAATATTGGATGAAGTTGTGAAAGTGATTCTTTATTGTGAAAGTTGTGAAAGTGATTCTTTGTTGAATCTGCTACATCTGCTACATCTACTACAAATGTTGAATAATTTATGGACCTTATAGTCTTCATGTCATTATCACACATTGACACAATTCTTATCTATGTGAATGAATTCACTGATGTCGAACATAGTAAGAAATTGTTAAATTAGTGGCCATTAATGTATGCCACTAATCAACACGAGACCTCTCACCATTGATGACAATGAGATTCAACATGCCTAAGCACATCTTGCTAGGTATGAATAAATTTTCTGATGTCGATTCACCTAGAAGATTCATCAAACAAGGGACATTAATGTATTCCCATTGTTGTCAGCAAGATAACTTGACATTAAGGCATGCAAGCCTCATGGTACTTTTTGAAAAGATTTTTAAGACTAAAAAAGGACTATAGATATGAAGTTTGCTTCGAAGTAGGATTTATTTGGGAAAGGAAAATGAACATGAAAAGAAAAAATATAATGGGGTTAATCAACATGTAAGTGATTTGATTTCTTTTATTTATGAGTTAGGGCTGGAAAATGAATGAAAATAAAATGGACAATGTATGTGAATACATGGAACAACATAGGAAATTTGCTAGGAAAAATGATTGTAATCATACATGAAATACTTGTATGGATTTGTGATTTTGAGAGGGAGGAAAGGTAATGGCCTTAATGGATAATGGACATGGATTCATTTCCTTCATTCTTTTCTCGAAATTGGTCTTTGAAAACCTATCGTGCACAAATTAGTCCTCTTTGTAGAATCTGTAAAAAACTTTCCACTCACGCAAAAACGTAAATATATTCAAAGGAGAAGTGATCAATTTCTTCTTGATATCTACGCAAAAATTAAATGCGAAATAAAACATATTCTAAGAAAATCAAATGCATAATATTTAGTCCAATTTCCTGATTTCGATGACAAATCCAATTTCCAAAAAAATGACGATATGCACAATTTCCTCAATTTACATTTGAACCATAACATTTCATAAAGATAAAGAAATATTAATTTTCAAATTCTCTGCAAAAGAATCTTCAATCGAAATTCTCCAATCAACCCTTGCAGATAAAGTGATCTTATGGTTCTTCTTCTTTCCTGCATCATGCTTGAAAACATAACATTAGACAAAACCAATGACAAATTTTGACCATGATTTCGACACTAACAAAATTCAATTTGCAACTAAGTTTAGTTAAGAAGAGCTATTAAATTGATTTTATTCAATTGTTTTTGTCTCGTGTTTTTAAATAAACCATCACAACAATTTTTTCTCAATTTACTTCAATCGTGAATCTCACATCAATTTTTATGGTAAAAAAAAATTCAGTTGTTGATGCTTGTGTCAAAATTTTAGAATAATTAACAAAATCCAATCTCCACAAGATTTGAACTCATGACCTCTATTATGTGATTTGAATGACTTACGAATAGATCACAAGCAACATTTATGAATTTAATGGAATTTTTTACATTTTAATTATTCTAAAAATTAAAAAAAAAAAAACAACAACAAGTTGACAAGTGGCCAAAATAAATCCAAGATTTTTACGAAAATGAGATTCCAAAATATTTGCCAAATCATTTTTCATATCTTTTGAACTCGTCCTTTTTGGCCTCTAAAGCCAATATTTTTAGGAAAATTAGATTCCAAAATATTTGCCAAATCATTTTTCACATCTTTTGAATTCATCCTTTTTTCCCAAATAGTGGATCTCATAACCAATTTTTATACTATAAAAGTTCTGAAATTGTTCATAATTTCTTTATTATTTTTGTTGCAGGTTGCAAGCATGGAGATAATTCAGAATTTTTGCAGTAATTTCATTTTATTTTATTTATATTTATTATTATTATTTTTTTTAAGTTTTTAATGTTGGGGTCGATCAACTCAGAATCAAGGAAGGCCGCTCGACCCATAAGGGTGAGCCAGCCGAACTCTTGACTAAAGGCCCGGTAGGCCCAGTAGGGACTCACTCATTCATATTTTTTTTTATTGTGCAGGCACACAGGGCATGGAGCTACTGGCTTGAAGACCTATGCGGGGCTTCATGGTTGGTCCATGGCGGATCTACCTCCTGTAGATTGGGAAAATCAATTTCTTTTCTTCCATCATGGCCGCAATTGTCTGTGCATTGAAAATATGTTTTTTTCTCATGAAACCTAACAAATATGGGTTAAAAGAACCCAAAAAATCTCCCAAATGGTTAGGAATCTGAGGAAATCGCTCGTGATAAAGATAAATCTCCCCGTTCTGAGAAAAACCCATGTTTTTTGTTTCCAGATTATTTTTTTTTGTCAGAATTCGCATTTTAAAAATGATATTTTTTAAACAGCTATGCATTTTGTTTCGGAAATGTAATCAATTGCTGCTGGTAAAAAATTGGAAGCTAACTCATGGGCTTCTTCTTGCTTGCCTAAGATCGTAACAAGCTTTACCCTTCAGCCTCTCAACTTTATTTTGGTTGGTTTTATTATTATTTTTATTGCTTTGTGTATTTATGTTTTTATGTTTTATTTTATGTGTTGTAGATTTATTTTTTAAATGTGTTTTGTTTTGTTTATAATTTTTTTTTTTTAATTTTATTTATTAAATTTTTAAATGGTTTTGATTTTTTTTTAATAAAATAAAAACTAATTATCCATAATTTCTAAAATAATTAAAAATTAATCTAATAACGAAAAGAACCGAAATTGCATGAAAGAATCAAATTGTGTAAAAACGAAATTACATTAAAAAAAAACTAAAATTGCAAGTGATATGTAATAAAAAAAAAACTAAAATTGTGAAAATTAAATTGCAATGGAATTGAAAATAAGCTAACAAATGAAACAACATTCTAAACTAACACTAATCCCTATGTACGCCTCCTTGGAAATGGCGCCAAAATGTAGGGTGAAATAGTCGTCATTTATTTCCCACATAAATTGTCAACCAGGAAGTTCATAAACTGTGAGGTGCACCTGCACTAGGGATTAGTGAAATAAATCTAATCTAATGATTAAATTAATTTTCATAAAGGGAAACACACTTTGCGTAACTGAAATCTAATCTAAACACACTTTGCGTAATTGAATTCTAATCTAAACACACTTTGTGTATTTGAAATCTTAATCTAAACACACTTTGCGTAATTGAATTACAATCTAAACATACTTTGTGTAATTGAAATCTTAATCTATGATTGCATAATTGAAATATTACTTGCAATGAAAACTAACTAAACTATACTTGAAAAATAAAATAACATTTGCAATGGAAAGCTAAAATATTTGCATGAATCAAAGTAAAGAGAACTAATTAAACTTACAAATTTACAAAGGGATGCACATGGTTGATGGGGGCCCTTCCATTATCCAATAGAATTCCAACCCACAAAACTCAATAGTATTAAAAACCAGCCGGGTCAAACCGGCTGGTCAGACCCCTTGCCGGTCAAAACTGATCAAAAAACCCGGTTCAACACCTCCTTTCGCCTGAAAATCCTGGTCAACCGGTGTTGAACGGTCGGTTAAGGACAGAACTGCCTGGTTTATGGATACACTGGTCGGTCAACATCTAAATCCTTATAAGGACCCATGCATGGCCATCAAATCAGTTTAGGGCTGATTTGGAGGGAAGGGGGGGTGTTTCCCTCCAAAAACACCCTCCCCAATCCTTTATAAGTAGGGGCAACCTCTCCTTTGTCTTACACCATCTCATTCGCAGAGTTTGATTGAGAGCTTGGAGAGTGTTGAGTGTTTGCTAGAGAAATGATCTTGGAGGCTTGGAGTTGGAGTTGGAGCTATCTTGGAGATAGTTTGGAGTTGTCAGTAGAGTTGGCATCTTCAAGAGGAGGCTAAGGAAGCTATTTTGCATTGCCAGGTACGGATTTTCACTTGAAAAAACCACAATTTCATTATTTTTTATGTATTTATTTTCTCATGTGTTTAGCTATGTTATTGTTATCAAATCTCTAGTCTTATGCTATCAAATTTTGTATTTTTGAATGTGCATTTTGTTTCGTAAATTTAGCCTTGGTTGTCCATTTATCTTAGCTGCAATTTTTTTTAAATGGCATATTTATATCCAAATTTCATTTATTTCAAGTCAATATGGTTCCAAAATCCAAGGACAGTGCATGGGCCCATTGTGATGTGGTTGATGGAAATATGATATGCAAATTTTGTGAAAAATCTATTGGAGGTGGGGGTATTCTTAGATTGAAACAACACTTGGCTGGGATAAGAGGCCAAGTAAAGCCATGTGATGCACCTAATGAAGTGATAGGTCCGATTAGGGTAGAATACCTTGCCAAGTTTGAAAAGTTTGAGGAGAATAAGGCTAGGGAGAAGGCCATCCAAGATGAAATTGCAAGGAAGAGGAAACTAATAGAAACCCTGAGACAGAGTGGCTATGATGATTATGACATTCAAGACTCCACTTCTATCCCTTCCACCAATTACCCCTTTCACTATGTTCCTCCTGTTGGCCAAAAATCAAAACCAACAAAGAGACCCAACATCCAGAGTGCCTAACTGCTAATCCCACAACCACTTCCTCCCAGCCAAGTCGTCAACCCACTTTGGATCAACATTGGCAAAAACAATGCAAATAAACTACTTATCAGTACATTTCTAGATGGTGGTATGATGCAGATATCCCATTTAATGTTGCTCGCTCACCTTATTACCAAGTTATGTGGGACTCTGTTTTAGCTACATGAAAGGGCTTCAAAGGCCCTACTGTGCATGACTTGAGGGGATCTCTTTTATAAAAAGAGATTTGTAATATTGATGACTATTTGGCTGACTATAAAGAGTCATGGCTCAAAACAGGTTGTTCCATCATGTCAGATGAATGGACTGATGGAAATAACTACACTATCATTAACTTCCTTATTTCTTTCCCTCAAGGAACATCGTTTTTTAGATCAGTTGATGCATCTGATAAGGTGAAGGATGAAACCCTTCTATTTGATTTTTTGGATGAGATTATTCAGGAAGTGGGGGAGCAGAATGTTGTGCAGGTCATCATAGATAATGCCTCAAACTATGTTCTTGCTGGAAAGATTCTTGATTCCAAGTATAGGACCATATTTTGGACTCCATGTGTTTTACATTGCATAGAACTCATGCTTGAGGATATAGGCAAAGTGGAGTGGGTAAACAAAACTGTAGAGCATGGCAAGTGCATTACAAAATATATTTACAACCACTCATGGGTATTGAGCCTAATGAGGAAAAACAATGGGGGGAAAGAGTTTGTTAGCCCTGTAATTACGAGATTTGAAACTCACTTCCTCACGTTGCAATGTCTCAATTCTAAACAAAAAAACCTGCAGAAATTTTTTTCTTCTGATGGTTGGACTGAATCCCGGTGGGCTCATAGACAAGATGGAAAAGACACCAAAAATAAAGTCTTTGACAATTATTTTTGGAAAACGTATTCAGATCTTGTAAAAATTACTGAGCCCCTTGTTAAAGTGCTAAGTATGGTGGATGGGGAAAAGATGGCAATGGGATACATTTATGAGCCTATGGATCAGGAAAAGGAGAAAATACGAGCAGTTTATAGGGACAGGTTAGCTAAATATGGTTTTATATGGGAGGTCATTGATAACATATGGAACAATAAACTCCATCATCCTATACATGCAGCTCGGTATTTTTTGAACCCAAAGTATCATTATAAAGCTCGGCTAGGAGATAAGTAGGATGGGGAGGTCAGATCCAGATTGATTGATTGCTTGGAGTGCATGGTGCCTATCCATGTAGACCTTTTGAAAACACATAAACAACTTACTCTTTCCAGTATGGCAACTGGTACCTTTGGAAATAACTTAGCGAAAATGGCAAGAGATGAGGATCAACCAAGTAATAAATTCCAATTTTTTTTCTTTTCAAGTTAAATTGTTTGTAAATAAGTAATGAAATGAACTATGTTACTAATCAATGTCTTTTTATTTTCAGCACATTGGTGGGAGTCATTTGGCGGCCAATGTCCTCAATTGCAAAAGTTTGCAATTATAATCCTCAGCCAAACTTGTAGTGCTTCAGGTTGTGAGCGCAATTGGTATTTTTTTTTTGTGCATATACACAAAGAAGATAAATCATTTGGAACAGAAACAGTTAAATGACCTTGTGTTTGTGCAATACAACCTTCGCTTGAGGCAGAACCAAATGATGAACAAAACACCTGATCTAGATCCCATTGTGTTGGATGATATTGATCCAAAATCAGAATGGGTGTAGGAGACTGAAGATCTAGTGTTTGAGGCATATTTTTATTTTGATGCAGCATTAGCGGGGGATGAATTTGAAGCAGATTTGGTGGCACCATCAAACAGAGACCCAGTATTGGTAGCTGCATCAAGGAAAGGCAAAAAACCAATGGAAGCCACTAGTCATGCAGCTCGAGTAACTCATGCTTCCATTAGGTCCACTTCTATTGTTATTCATGGCAGTGGTATTGAGGTTGCAGATGAGCCTGGGGTTGAGGCATCCTCAAACTCTGATCTAGATGATGTCTATGCAGTTGTCGATGTTGATCCTATGTCTAGTAGTGGTAATGAATTTGATGATTGATTATGATTCATGTGTACATTGTAGAGTCTAGACTCTAGACTTGTAGTCTTGTATTAGGCCAATGGCCTCATATATTGTAGCATTTTTTTTGGACTTTATGGGCCATTTGGAGCCTCATTTCTGATGTATTTATCGATGATATGTATTGCACTCGGTGCCATTTTGATATATTCACCTTTACATGGTATATAAATGAGAAAAAATTTCATATTTTGTCTCTATTAGCTTGGAATCATGGTTGCAAATCTTAAAAATAGATTTTTTTATTAGAAAATAAGTATTTAATGTATTTTTTTAAAAACCGGTTCGTTTAGACTTGACAAGTTTCGATTAGACCAGTTCCATTCCGGTTACCAGTTCATTAGGTCCACCGGTCCGGTCATCGGTTTCGGTTTTTAATACTATGCAAAACTCACATTCTAAAACACAATGATAGAAAAGAACCTTCTTTAATTATAATCTCACAACTTTACATAATGTAAATCTACACTTCTAATCTCATTACATCAATAGCTCTTCACTTTACATCACCTTACATCTCAAGCCTTGTTTACAAAACATTCTATGATTCCTTCTTTTATTTTCTTTCTCCCCCTCCTTTTTTGATAGGAGAGATTACTCCTATTTATACAATATTTGAGAAACAAACTCTATAATGGAGATCTACTATTTTCTCCATAGATCTACAAGTGTCTCAACCAATAAGACACATCACCTTATCTTGCATGATCTTCTCCATGTGGCATATCTTCAAATATTCATGAGAGAATTCGAATTTGATCATGGGAGGCCACATAAGGGTGCCTTAGAAGCTTCCAATGAACCTACACATGTAACAAAACTCTTTCCACTTTTAAGGTATAAGCATATGCATATTATTTCCTAAATTTTTATCACAAATTCACTTAAAAATACTAGAAATTAATAATGTTTGGAAAACACAAGGGTAACCCAAATGATGATGAAAGTGAGATGAATGTAGTGACATGGTGGTGAAATGGAGGTGATATAATGGACATGATGGTGAAAGTGGATGTCTTTTTAAGGACAATTCTGAGACCTAACACTAGGCTCTATTAGAAGCATCATCAATTTTCCTCACCAAGCCTCTACAGCTAAGAGCCATAATCACAAGCGGTGTCCAAAACCCAGAATTAGAAAATCTATTTGAATCAATGGTTACTTGAGGGATATTACATAACATTTCCACGTAATTTCTCAGCAAACAACTGGCAGGAGCAATAAGTATCTGACAGTCAAAATGTATAGAAGACTTGTAGACTAGAAATTTTCATAGTGACAAAACTTTGAACCATCTGGATCTGAAAGTGGAAAGTATCGTACCACACTAGTGAAAATTATGCTCTGATACTGAAATGGTACAACAAATCATCTTTTCTCAAACCATATAAGAATATCAAACATATATGACTGAGTGTTGATGCATGTCCAAATAAAGGAGATGAAGTCACAGGCATGTAGCCGTGAGGGTAAGACTAGAACTAAGTAAAAACATAATATAATAATATCATCAAAAATTAAAGAAGAAAATCACATGCATATAGTTCAAAACATGCAGAAGCATGAGAAATTTATCATGCATAGGCACCCAAACAGAAGACCTTAACTTCAAAATCTACATAGCGTATAGATCAAATTTATTTATCTCAAGTCATTTTTTCTATTGATCCCCACTACCCTAATTAATTCTAAGAGGAAGGGGAACATACTCTACATCACATTCCATGGGAGATTCAATAGATATATTTAATCTTCATAGCAGCTATCAATGGAACTCTGTCTTTAAGGAGGTCACTACTATATATAGTGTTCTTAGCGTACCTTCAAAGCATCAAAGTAGCAGGAGGTTGCATCCCTTTGAAATTTGTTCAAACCTATTGTTGCTAGCAAGGATAGTGTTATAAAGTTGTTAATACATAATTATAAACCTATCTAAGAAATCAAAAAAGTGGACAGTATCAGAAACAAAGTTTCTTCCAGCATCTAACACACAACAATGTGAAGTATGGTCCAGATATTTTTGTTTCTAGCAAGGATAGAGTTACCAAGTTGTTAATACATAATTACAAACCTATATAAGGAATAAATAGAGTGGATGGTATCAGAAACAAAGTTTATTCTAACATCTAACACACAAAAAGTTGAAGTATGGTCCATATTTTTCTAACAGAACACCTTACCTTTTACATTGAAGGATGTTTAGGGGGTTTATTGCACACTATGAATGAAGACAGTTGCAATTAACCATAGCACCTATGATAGAGATGGATATATCTACTATATAATTACTTGTAGTGAACTATTTAACCAAACCAAATAGATACTAAAACATTCAAATTAGTATGCTTAGGAACTCGATGCCTCTTGTGCTAAAAAATGGATTTGCACTACCTATTATATACCATGGGTTTGTTCATGTACAAAATATTACCAATAATCATGGTGAATATATTCAACATATTTTTGCAACAATAATCAACTTACATTGGTGATATGCACTTTTCATTTGTATCATGTTGATGGTTGGTGGAGGGTGTAGTAATGGAGAATGGCTTCAATATCATTAAGCGGTTATTTTCTTATGAATTTGGTGATAGAGCTTACATGACCTCGATTGAGGAATTGTTCCATGGACATGAAAGAAACTCCATTTGCTTGAAAGGAGTTTCAAGAATTGGATTCAATAGCATAGTATTGGGACTAGAAAGCACATTGTAGGCATACCCTCTTCTATGTTGCTTAGTGTATGTACAAAGTTTCCCTTCTTGATATAATTTGACTCTGCCATGATAACAACCTGCAAGAGAAATGAGAGCATATACATGTTATCAGAACCAATGAAACATTCCCATATATTTAGTGAAATATGAACCAATGCTTATGAAGGGAATGTTAGTGCTTGAAAATATGCCAAATGTGAAGTACTTTTGTTGTTAAATTTAACTATTGGCTGTCTACACAATATGAGCTTATGCATGCTAGAAAATTTATGACAACAAAGAGTGAAACCCCAAAGCAATCAATTATTCTAATAATTCATCATGTAAGGTGCCCAATTTAACCACGAATTCCAAAAAAAATTAACTTTGGGCCTATGAAAAATTAACTAAAAGGAAATAAGAGACTACGAGGGCCTATGGACCCCCCCCCCATTAGTCCTGATTGACTATCGCTATAAGGAAGAGTGGATAAAATGTCTCTCAATGGGAATGGCTGCCATGATGATATAGATGCCTTTAGTTTAGCTAGCCATATTAGGCCTATGACAAGATGGATATGATGACACAATTATATTAGTACTATGACTGGTCTAAAATAAGATATGAACTAGTACTAGCTCTAAAAGGCTAAGCCCCATTTATTCGGGGTTTGCTTCTAGAATAGCACTCGATCTGTCAATGGTCCCAATATTTGATTCTTTTTCTTATTGTCGAAAGACTATGAAATGGAGTGAGTGGAGGGATCCTAGTCTTTAGACCTGGAAGAAGGTAGGTTAGTTACACTTATTCTGAGACATGGTTCGCTTGCTTCCAATGGGCATGTGGGTGCTCCGATGAGGCATGCTCCATCCTCATACGACCCAACCCGACCTAACCTGACCCGACCCGAACGCGTTTCCATGGGCACCCTCACACGTCATGACCCAACCCACCAAACGAAGGCACAAGGGAGCAAACACCAAATGGGGCACACGAACGTGCACAAGACACACGCGTAGTCACAACTTATAATTTTTGATACGGCCTCCCTCACACGACTTGACCCGAACATGTTTCCTTGGGCACCCTCACACGACCCGACCCAACCCGACCCGACCCGAACGCGTTTCCTTGGGCACCCTCACATGACCCGAACCGACCCGACCCACCCTGAACACATTTCCTTAGGCGCCCTCACACAACCCGACCCGACCAGAACATGTTTCCTTGAGCGCCCTCACACGACCCTACGTCCCGACCCGCCCGAACGAAGGTGTTGTAGCCGCTACAACACCACCCAAAATTTTGGGTATATTTGAAATTTCGGGTCCCCCTCTGCTCACTTAGGCATTGAAATCTTTCACCCGACCTGCAGTCAACGACATCCCACCAACCTACCCCAATCCCTCATGATCTTTCTCACCATCATAATCATATGCTTTTGTTGCAATCACGCCATATGTGGGAAGGATCATCTAGTGTATGCTCGAGCATTCTTACCGCAGTCGCGCCATGTGTAATGAGATTGCCATGCATACGTTTGAATGGAAACCTTTTGTGTATTGACGAATAAAAGCCTTCCCACTGTAGGTCATTAAGCTGTTGTTTGAATACTTCTCTTAGGCTTGTTAGTTTCATATGTTTTATCTGTGGTCACCATTATCAAAGAATAATTATGATGTCGTTATGTTCCACACAGGTCGACCCCACGGGTGACAAACTCCTCAGTCGTGTCACGACATCAAGGGTAATAAAAATTGTGCTCAACGACGAGGCTGAATTTGTGGAACAGGGGAGGAGCAGGAGCAAGTGATCAGTACTGTTAAAAGGAGGATGGTGTGATGCACGTTGATCAGAAAAGAACTTCTATGTCACTGACGCAAAAGCTTTCTTCACTAGTGCGCACCAGATGCTTTAAAGCACTCCATTGGAAATGTCCAGATCCTGCATCATACCATCTCAATGTCAATGGGCGCATGCAAAGAAACATATTTCGCCACTCCGATGAGTCTAGTATAGCCCGGTGAACAAAGCAAACTCAGGAGATCTCCCTGAGGAATGAAAATCTCATTCAAGGCTTTCTCGTGTCAAGTAGCAGTGCTAAAACATACGTGTTTCTGTGGCAAGCCAACGACAGGGTTTTAAATATGTGAACGCACCCTTTAGAAGCAACATTTATGAATCCTAAGCTACATGGTGTGAAGTTATTTATGCTACGAGGAGTACAACGTGGAGCAATGAAATGGCCTTAAAACCCTAGTCTCCTTTGCTCTTTCATATCCATAAAGTTTGTCTATGTGGGACCCCATGAGATGGAGAGTTTCGGATTGAACCTGAAAGGGTATGTTTAAATGCATACACATTTTAGTAGCTAGGCACGTTGGTGCATATGCAAATAAATTCTTCGGAACCACAAGATAGGAAGGGTCAATGTTAAAAGAGCCATCAATGTGGCTTGAGAAACATCTTTCAAAACAAGCAGCCTTCGTATGATGAGGTAAAGAAAATGATCAAGGGTCGAAAGCATATGGTTTCGAAAGCCATAAGGATATCGTGGAGCAAAGCTAAGTGATATCATTTTAAAAGGTGCAAATTCAATGGACCAAGATAATGTTGTATTTCTAATGCCAAAGCGCTAACGTATATGATTTCAAAAGACCATATAAGACCGCCAAGCAAACAACTAGCACCAAATAATTTTATGCTGAAGTGTGAATTAATGGTGCAGATATATTAGGTGGTCGAATTAAAATGTGAATCAAAACTATACGAAAACGCATTACAGGTTGGTTTAAATATGTCTTGGCGGGTTTTTAATTTATGGTAAATGCTTGGTGAAGTTATGTGTATAGTCACCCGACAGCTTTGCGTCGAACCCGGAGCCAAACGTTATAACAGCATGTTATATTCACTATGGTGCATACAGATGGATGCATGCATGTCAACGTGGAGTTTTAAACCATAGTGAAACATTGGAGCAGAATATAATAATGTGGCAAAAGCGTAGGTTTAAAACTTGGAGCGGGTTCAACGTGCTTGTCAGCACCAACTGCGCCTTTTACCAGCTGTTCCCTGCCTTTCGCCTGGAACGGCTCGTTGATGCCTCTTCGCCACATGGGAAAGAATATCGTTGCCACCTCATGGAGGAAAGTTTCCAAGGCTAAACGTTGTGTTCAGCACCTCCCCAGGAATGCGTAAATGAAAAGTATCCGCCCATGTCAATATCTCATCATCCGCATGCACAATACCACGTACACCGTGTTACTAAATCAGTGTTCGGTGGAAGCGGGCAGTCTTTGCTGTTACCCAGCGTTTATGAGACCGCAAGAATGGCAATATGATTCCATCCAAAACACATGCACATGGATGTAGTTGCACCGGCTTTGTCATTGTCGTAGTATGCAGACCCGTGAGGAAAATTAAAACGCTCGATTGAACCATTATAACAGACCTACGACGGCAATGCTATAACAACCATCGAGTGGTTATAACCAAAATAAATGCAGCGCAGTTTTCAACCTTTGGTAAAACAATTGGAATGGATATATATATGGTGATCAACAGGTTCGAAATATTATTACAAGTCTACGGCGCAATTGCTATAATAATTGTGGTGCTATTGTGGTCAAAGTAGAGCGGAGTTTTAAAATATGATGATCCATAGCCATATGTTACAGCCTTGCTGGAGGAAAGTGCGATACGAATGCTGCAAGATCATTTTAATCAGAGAATGTAGATTCGATGGCGATCTTATAGCATGGGATACTTAAATAACGTGGCCATCAGCGCCATTGAAGCAACATATCATTTGTTACTTCCAGAAATCTAAACAACGTATCAAATGTGCTGAGGTAACGCATACTATTATGCGTTCAGGAAATCATGGGTTCTGACAGGTCACTGGATATTGGCTGTGTAGCCGTTTTTCTTTCATGACACTGCAGATGGTGTTCAGCGAATGCATGGTAGGTGCGCAGTCTGCACAGAGAAGCAAACGGGCATAACAATTCGCGATGATTCCCTAGGGAGACAGCAAAGAAGCTTTTCTATGGAAGCTGATATCGATTCCACGTTTGAGGCGACAAAGGGAGGTCGCAACTGTCCGTCTCTCACTACACACGCTCGATTCATATGCTGCATGTAAGCCGATATCCAGAATCAATTCATCTACTGCACCACAAAGATGGAAAATTCTTTGAGTATGACTAGCAGAGGTCGCAGTTTTCCTCGGTTGCTGAGTCGCAACTCATCCAAAATGATCAGCATGCGAACTGCTCAAGATTGCGACTATGCGACCCCCGTGAGGTCGCAGTTTTCCCCTGATCGCCAAGTCGCAACTCATCCAAAGTGGACAAAATGCGACCTGCCCAGAGTTGCGACCGTGCGACCCCCCATGAGGTCGCGGTCTTCCCGGGTCGCCAAGTCGCAACGTATCCAAAGCAAACAAAGTGCGACTAACCCAGAATCACGACTATGCGACCCCTGTGAGGTCGCAGTCCTCCTCAGTCGAGAAATCTGAGATTCTCCGATTGAAGATGACAAGTATTGCTCCTCTAATGAGTGGGAAAATCAATGAGCATGAAGACCTATGGCGAATCTTGAGAATGTGAATGAAGAAGCTCATGCCTATCAAGTAATTTAATCGAAGACCTGAAGAGAACCTTATGCGTGGGAAAGATGATGATCCTGACAGAGAAAGGGCACAGAGAAAGCCTACACATGCCATTATCTCTGATAAAGTCTTGACCACACAGGGGTCTAAATTCATTGTTTTCTCTTTTGCAAATTAATTAAAATTCCCTTAGCATTATTATTATTCAATCTGTGACCTCTGTTATTTTATTGCAGGAGAAACCTTCGGGTTTGCACAAAGAGCAAAGGCTTTCCCCAGCAAACAGTGGGACCTGTTCAAACAAGTGCATCCCCATGAGTCTCCAAAGAAAGCTCTTTATGTTTGAGAGCACCTGGCCACGTCCACCGAAAGAAGACTACAACTCGCAGATATGCCAACGTCGCACACCTTCGGTTTTTCACCTTTTGCGACCTTGCGACCCAGCGACCTAGTCGCAAGGTCGCAGGTCGCACATCTTCGGTTTTTTCGCCTTTTGCGACCCTGCGACCCAGCGATCTAGTCGCAAGGTCGCAGGTCGCACATCTTCGGTTTTTCCACCTTTTTCGACCCTGCGACCCAGCGACCTAGTCGCAAGGTCGCAAGGTCGCACCCCTTCGGTTTTTCGCCTTTTGCGACCCCGCGACCTAGAGACCTAGCCGCAAGGTCGCATGGGCATCTGTTTTCACAATTCGCGACCCCGCGACCCAGCGACCCAGTCGCAAGGTCGCAAGGTCGCACTTTGGACATTTTCTTACAATCTGCAACCCCGCGACCCAGTCAGGTCGCAGGTCGCAACAATAGCTCAGGTCGCAGGTTGCATCAACAACTCAGGTCGCAGGTCGCAGAAAAGACTGGGTCGCAAGGCAGCCCAATGGTCAAGAAGATGAAAAGTTAAGGAAGCCCAAAGGGCAGTTTTCGTATTATAAATACTCCTTCGGGAGCTTGTAATGAGAGGCTTTTTCTTTTTGGAGACTCAAGAGCTACATTGCATTGTATTGAGAGATCATATTCTTAAGAATATGAATACGAATACTTGTTAAAACCCCTTTGTCAGATGATGTGTTTTGCTGTGACAACACTGTGTGTATTCCTGGAACAGTTTTCAGAACATCCTATGATTAATGAAACTGCATTTTCAATGACATCATTTATGCATCATGTTTATCTATGTTTGTGTTAATGATGTTCAATTTTTATCGCTTTCTAAATGGATGTTAATACCTTTGTCTATTAGCATTATGTTTTATCTTTCAGGAAGTAAAGGGGAATATTGCCATTAAGAACTATTTCTTCTGTGGTTAGATACCTTACGAGCATAACCCCAAAGACGTGTCGTTAACTGCATCTCTTCAGGCGTATATGTTTTATTTATTCTCTTGCTACGCATAGTGTTGTGGACATGTTCAATGCATCAATCATGTATTTCGTATCCTATGAATAAGTGTGTGTCCGCAGGTTCAATCAGGGTCTTTTGAGACCGGAAGGGAAGGCGTCTTAAGTGGTAGCCGGACCCACACCTCGGACGGGATCCCTACTCCAAACGGTTTAAGGTCTAATTGGGACTTTCTACCGGGGAGATCCCCTATTCTTAGGCATATGAATACGAATACTTGTTAAAACCCCTTTGTCGGATGATGTGTTTTGCTGTGACAGCACTGTGTGTATTCCTCGAACAGTTTCAGAACATCCTATGATTAATGAAACTGCATTTTTCAATAACATCATTTATGCATCATGTTTATCTATGCTTGTGTTAATGATGTTCAGTTTTATCGCCTTCTAAATGGATGTTAATACCTTTGTCTATTAGCATTTCGTTTTATCTTTCAGGAAGTAAAGGGGAATCTTGCCATTAAGAACTATTTCTTCTATGGTCAGATACCTTACAAGCATAACCCCAAAGACGTGCCGTTAACTGTATCTCTTCGGGCGTATATGTTTTATTTATTCTCTTGCTATGCATAGTGTTGTGAACATGTTCAATGCATCAATCATGTATTTTGTATCCTATGAATAAGTGTGTGCCCGCCAGTTCAATCAAGTTCTTTTGAGACCAGAAGGGAATGCGTCTTAACCGGTAGCCGGACCCACACCCCGGACGGGATCCCTACTCCAAACGGTTTAAGGTCTAATTGGGACTTTCTACCGGGGAGATCCCCTACTGTTGGCCGGACAAATTTTCCCGTCAACAGAAGGAAAAAGGGAGCAAAAGGCAAGCGATTCACACGAACGTGCGCCACAAGGCACACGAGTAGTCACAACTTAGCATTTTTTATATGACCTCCCTCACACAACCCGACCTGAACCAACCCAACCTAACCCGCCTGAATGAAGGCACAAGGGAGAAAACGGAAAATGGGTTGCACGAATGTGCACAAGGCACATGGGTGGTCACAAATTATAATTTTTTATATGGTCACCCTCACACGACCCAACCCCGTGACCCGCACAAACACATTTCGTTGGGCGCGCTCGCCCGACCCGACTCGAACGCATTTGCCTGGGCACCGTCACATGACCCGACCTGACCTGACCCACCTGAACGCATTTCCTTGGGTTCCCTCACATGACACGACCTAACCCGCCTGAACGTGTTTCCTTGGGCACCCTCACATTTCACGACCCGACCCGACCTACCCAAACATGTTTCCTTGGGCACCCTCACATCACCCGAGCCGACCCAAATACAAGGACAGGGCTGTAGTTGGTATCGAAGCTTGGAAATTTTATTGGTTGGTCTCAGTGAAAAATTGGTAGGGGCAATACATTGGTTAGGGTCGAAGCTACAAACAAGACATGGCAAGTTGGGAAGAATGTCAAGGGAGGATTTTTCAGACCTTGTACAGGTTGAGGCATATGAAAGAAGAGCCCCCACAAATTCACGCTGAACTTGAAGTCTTGGAGGAGAATGTTTAAGTAGAGCTTCTTCGACATGGTTGGGCAATGGAGCAGGATGGAGCTGTAGATTTCGATGAAGAAGAAGAAGCTGAGACATGTGAAGAAGAGGATGGTGCAGATGTGTCAATGATAGAGGAATAGCTTGATAAACATGTTGGACTGGGGTCATGCACTTTTCAGACATTGATGATGGAGGACACTTATAGGGGTTAAGGGTTAGGGGTTAATGGGGTTAGGGTTTAGGGGGTTACAAATATTGGATACAACAAGAGATGATTCATAAGTAGCTCTGCTCCATAAGGAAAAATACAAAATATTTGCGACAGATTTGCTAGTTGAAATCTTCAAAGAACTTTTACTAACAATATTAGGTTGTGGCTTCAGAACTTCAACAATATCTCTTCCATGGTTCTCTGTTCAACTTGAATAAAATATCACTGTAGAAATGCAAGTTCATATTAGGGCTTACCTTAGATGGCCTTTCCACAGGGGCTGAATACTGAACAATTTACTTCAGATTGATATTGTGTATTCATCCTCAATACACAGTCCACAAAAAGGTTTGTACACATCACAGAATCTAGGTCAAATCAAGTCTCAGATGTTGTAGTTTTGTGCCTCTATTCTATTTCCTTAGATTCGCTAGATGATGCACCTATGCTAATTCATTGATAGAATTATGTGATGCATTGTACCTAATTAACATAGGAACAAAGGAAGGTGGGTACAACCCGACCAGAAGGGAGGTTCAATCTTCATTAATATCATGTATAGATGTCTTATTTCATTGAGTGACTGACCATGAGTGTTAATTTTTTAAGCCTTGTTCGTTGATAGTCTCCGCACCTGTTATTTCTGAAATAGAGATAAAATAGGTAGCTACGACCTAGCTTTTTTTATTTGTGACAATGATGAAATGAAGGTTGTGTCCCTATCCATTTTTTTCTAATGGTTCTTATAAGCTAATGAAAGATTAAAAACAATGTTGCTACTCCTGGATTTTTTTGTTCTGTCTGTGATTAATGATTTCATGATTAAGTTGGGTATTGGTTCCTTAAATCATGTTAGTAATTAATCTGTGTAATAGCTATTAATTTGATGTGTTATCCTAATGAAATGACTAAGAATAAATACCTAATGTTTTCCTAAGACTAGAAGTGATTGTAGTATTTACCGAAGATGTAAGCCAAGTCGGTTTCTGGGGTTCTGTGTGATTTTTGTGTTTCCTGTTGTTCTGATTAGTGATACTATAGTGATTTTTTCTGAAAGGCTTGCTATTTTTATTAAACAAGAGTTTGGTGTCCTCCTTAAAAGCGTGGGGGTGTAGGGGCTCTTAGATAGGGGATTATTTCAATTGAATTCATATAAATAATACTAGTAACAAGGATAAAGAGTTGGGGAGGATGGGAAGAAATATGGCTTGCTTGACAATAGCCATCACAATACATCAATTAACAAATGATAAAAAAACTAAAACATTAACAAATGATAAATAAAACGAAACAAAAATCAAAGCTCTGGTTTACTTACCATATATGACAGTAAGAATGTTGAGGATGACAATTCAAGTAACCTTCCTGGACGGAAACTGAAATCGCTTCCACAACACTTTGCGCTCCTCAATGGAAGAATTATCTTCTATCTTGGAATAACACCCTCCATCCACATTTTCAGTAACCTTTTTATCCTCATCATAATTGTCAGTAAACCCCTTTCTCTTCAAAAAATCATCCACAACGCCTTTACTAACATATTGCCTGACCTGTACATGGTTGTAGGGATTCAAACCCCGAACATTGTGCGAGGACTTGTTCTATCTCCCATTGGGTGATTTATCCTGGGAAATTATGAGAAGTTTGAATAATTAACTTTGATTATCAGAGCATGAGGAAATGGGTGTTACCGTATAGCCTCCATCATGGTGATTAAGAATTGCAGAGTATGATTTCAGTCCAACCCATGTTGAATCTGATGGTGTTATCAAAGAAGTGGGGCAGAACTAAAGAAACAACAAGGTGTGCCAGGGAATGGGCGTTCAATGTTCACCATTTAGGGGAGTCGGTTTCCACAAGGTCGAGTCGGGTTCAACCTGACTCTACGTGTAGAACATTGATAGCATGTTCGGAACAACGATTCAAAGGGTGTATTTTTTGTAGGAGGGAATAGGGAGGCTGGGTGAAGGGTGAATTTTTTTTAAGGCGGGAATTGGAATTAAAATTAAAAATTAAATGTAAATAATAATATTTTAAGAACAATTTATATAAAGTATTAAATAAAAAATTGAATATAAATAAATAAGATATTAAGGTGTATATAAATATTTTAATATGTAAAACTTATAACTTTCCACACACACGAACCGACCCGACCCGAACTCATTTCCTTGGGCGCCCTCACATGGCACGACCCGACCTGCCCGAACTAAGGCACGAGGGAGAAAATGGAAAATGGGTCGCACAAATGTGCACATTAAGGGACACAAGCGGTCACAACTTAGCATTTTTCATATGGCCTCCCTCACACGACCCGCCTGACCCAACCCGAACACGTTTCCTTAGGCGCCCTCACACGACACGACCTGAACTGCCCTAACGAAGGCACCAAGGAGCACCAAATGGAAAACGGGTCACACGAACATGCACAAGGCATACAGGTGGTCACAACTTAGCATTTTCTATACGGCCACCCTCACACGACCCGACTCGAACGTCTTTCCTTGGGTGCCCTCACACGAAACGACCTGACCCACCTGAACAAAGGCACAAGGGAGTTAATGGAAAACGGGTCGCACGAACGTGCACAAGGCACACGGACGGTCACAACTTATCATTTTTTATACGTCAGCCCTTACACGACCTGTACCGACCCAACCTTCCCTAAGGAAGGCATAAGGGAGAAAAAGTAAAATGGGTCACACGAATGTCCACAAGACACATGGGCGGTCACAACTTAGCATTTTTTATATGGCCTCCCTCACATGACCCAACCCGAATGTGTTTCCTTGGGTGCCCTCACATGGCATGACCCAACCCGACCCGACCCGACCTGAACGCGTTTCCTTGGGCACCCTCACACGACCTGACCTGACCTGACCCGACTCGACCCGACTTGCCCTTAACGTGTTTCCTTGGGCACCCTCACATGACCCGACCTGACCCGAATGTGTTTCCTTGGGAGCCATCACACAACCCTGCATCCCAACCTGCCCGAATGAAGGCACAAGGGAGAAAAAGGAAAATGGGTCACATGAACGTGCACCACAAGGCACACGGGCGGTCACAACTTAGCATTTTTTATACGGCCTCCCTTACACGACCCAACCCAACCTGGACGTGTTTCCTTGGGCGCCCTCACAGGGCATGACCTGACCCGCCCGAACGAAGCACAAGGGAGAAAATGGCAAACAGATCGCACGAACGTGCACAAGGCACACGGGCAGTCACAACTTAGCATTTTTTATACCCCTCACACAACCTGACCTCACGACCCGCTTGAATGCATTTCGTTGGTCACCCTCGCATGACCTGACCCGACCCGCATGAACGTGTTTCCCTGGGCACCCTCACATGACCCAAATCGTCTGAACATGTTTCCCTAGGCACCCTCACACGATCCGACCTGATCTGCCTGAATGCATTTTTCCTTGGGTGCCCTCACAAGGCACGACTTGACCCAACCCGCCTGAACGCATTTCCTTGGGTGCCCTCACATGACCTGACTCGACCCAAATACAACGACAAGGCTATAGTTGGTATCAAATCTTGGAAATTATATTGGTTGGTCTCAATGAAACATTGGTAGGGGAAAGACATTGGTCAGGGTCAAAGCTGCATAACAAAACATGGAAATTTGGGAAGAATGTCAAGGGAGGATTTTTTAGACCTTTTAGTACAGGTTGCGGCTTATGAAAGAAGAGCACCCATGTATTTGTGTTGAACTTGAAGTCTTGGAGGAGAATTTTGAAGTAGAGCTTCTTCGACTTGGTTGGGAAATGGAGCAGGATGGAGCTACAGATTGCGATGAAGAAGAAGAAGTCAAGACATGTGAAGAAGAGGATGTTGCATATGTGTCAATGATAGAGGAATAACTTGATGAACACATTGGACCGAGATCGTGCACTTTGCAAAAATTGATGATGGAGGACACTTATAGGGGTTAGGGGTTAGGGGTTAATGGGGTTAGGGTTTAGAGGGTTAAATGGGCTAGGGTTTTAGGGGTTTAGGGGGTTAAATGGGTTAGGGGTTGGTAATTAGTGTTTATGGTGTTAGGGGTTAAGGGTTTAGAGTTTTAGGGTTTAGGGGGTTAAATGGGCTAGGGGTTAGGGGTTAAGCGTTTAAAGGTTTAGGTTTTAGGGGTTAAATGGGTTAGGGGTTTAGAGGTTTAGGGGGTTAAATGGGTTAGGGTTTTAGAGGTTTAGGGGGTTAAATGGGTTAGGGTTTTAGGGGTTTAGAGGGTTAAAAGGGTTAGGGGTCAGGAATTAAGGTTTAAGGGGTTAGGGATTAAGGGTTTAGAGGTTTAGGGTTTAGGGAGTTAAATGGGATAGGGGCTTAGGGGTTTAGGGGGTTAAATGGGTTAGGGGTTATGGGTTTAGGGGTTAGGGGTTAATGTTTTAGGGGATAGGGGTTAAGTGTTTAGGGGTTAAATGGGTTATGGGTTTAGAGGTTTAGGGGGTTAAATGGGTTAGGAGTTGGGAATTGCGACTAAGGATTCAAGCTCCATTGAAAAATCTAAAGTCATAAAAAACCTTAATGGTTTGGAAGAATTTTCTAAAATATCTTTCCTAATAGACAAACCCCATTGGATATAGGATTCCAAATTTTTATTTGTAGCAAGTAGTTCATCTTGAAAGGTGGAGGGAACTTAAAAAAAAGTGGATGGAAAAAATATATTGATTAAAACTTAAGACTAATTGTGGAAAACTCTCAAAAGGAATATTTGGGGATAGAGGGAAAAAGAAGTATGACTATGAAATGGAGCCTTAGAACAATAGGGAGGCTCAAATATAGTTCACCCATGAAAATTATGGTTCCAACAAAGTGAGAGGGCTAAGAGGTGACCATAAGAAGCTAGCCCAAAAAAGAGTGCTTATCATTTACAAAGAAGATATAATAATGATCATGGAGCCTGCTACCCACCAACCTGTAGAGTAGATCTAGAGGAGTCCTCAAGGTACCAATTAGGAAAAACTTATTTAAAAGAAAAAAAACAATTGATGCACCACAAAAACTTGCCATCAATATATCAAGAAAGAAATTAAAATCTGTCATTACAAAGCTAACCTTGAGTCCGTCATATTCCCATTTTTGTTGTACTAAATTTCCATATCATGAACTCACATCAAGGAATCTTCAATTTATTTCAACATACTCCATTTGTAAATGGCTAGTATGCTTATAGTTTTAGATGAAGCAGACTGCACAAAACTGGGATTGTAGATCCTTGCATTGATAAATTTGGTTTCTTGGCTTACAATGCATTCTAAGTAATGGTTCATTTTGTTCATACTTCGTTGTGAAATGTTGGAGGTGTTTTCTTTTATAGATTATATTTAGCTACCTAGTGCCCCAAATGACTTGATACGAATGGAGACTAATTTTCTTCTGTTTTGAGTTGCTTTTGGAAGGCATTGATGTTGGTTGTTTCATAAAGGAAAGCAACATCGATGTAGGTTGTTTACCATTGTTTGTAATCAAGCAAAATCCAACCAAAAAATAATTTTGTCCACCAGACAAAATTTCTACCGTACCTTAATTTTACAAGACTGTGCATGATTCATAATTTTTTAAGGGCACATATCACCACTTTTCATTCACTATTGGGCATTCCCTATCATTTTTCAAATTACCAAACGTGTTTTCTTGGGCGCCCTCACACGGCACGAGCCAACCTGACCTGCCCGAACATTTTTCCTTAGGTGCCCTCACATGACCCAACCGACCTACCCGAACGTGTTTCCTTGGGTGCCCTCACACGACCCAACCCGAACTGACCTGGCCCATCCGAACGTGTTTCCTTGGGTGCCCTCACACAACCTGACCTGACCCGACCTGCCCGAACATGTTTCCTCGGGTGCCCTCACATGGCACGACCCGACCTAACCTGACCCGACCTGCCCAAACGCATTTTCCTAGGCATCCTCACACGACATGACCTGACCTGACCTGACCCACCCGAACGTGTTTCCTTGGGTGCCCTTACATGACACGACTCGACCCGACCCGCCTGAACGTGTTTCCTTGGGCGGCCTTACACGGCATGACCCGACCCAACCCGACCCGACCCACCCAAACACGTTTCCTTGGGCGCCCTGACTTGACCCAACACGTCCCGACCCGGATGTGTTCCACTCCATTGATTCATACTACCTAATTCAAAGACCTTCCTAGAGTGAGTGTGCACTTCCTCCCTACTTTGCATCATTTAGCCGTCATTTTTCTCTCTCCTCTTGTTGTTAAGTTGACTTTTATTCCTATTTTGGAGTTCAACTAAGTTCAACTAGTTATTATTTTGCATGTGAGAGTCATTAATTAGTTATAATTGATTTCTAACTCCACTTACTTCTAGTTCACTCTATTTTAGAATATTTTGCTAATTGTGGGTCTCCCAATATAATTTGACTTATTTACAAACTACGGAAAGTGATTTTCAGATATACCAAGTGCATGCACATGGAATCCCAACCCAATTTGAATTAATTGGCATCATAGAGAGTATCCTTGGTTTATTACTCAATTTCTCAACAATTTTATTCTCTTTTCTTTCTTGTTTTGCAATTATCTAGTTGCATATGTGTTCACATCTAGATCATGTTTTTATGCTTACAATCCAACACATCCCTCTTGGAGATGTTAGGTGATGCTCACACGACCTGACCCACCATCACATGACAATCCAACACATCCATGGGTGCTCTCACATGACCCAACCCGACCCGCCCCGACCGGCTCGAACAAATTTCCTTGGGCGCCCTCACACAGCACGACCCAACCTGACCTGCCCAAACGTGTTTCCTTAGGTTCCCTCACACGACCCCACCCGACCCGCATGAACGCGTTTCCTTGGGCGCCCTCACATGACCTGAACCAACCCGACTTGCTCGAACATGTTTCCTTTGGTGCCCTCACATGACCTGACCTGAATCGACCCACCTGAATGCATTTCCTCGGGTGCTCTCACACAGCACGATCCGAGCCGACTTGATTCGACCCAACCTGACCCGCCCGAACATGTTTTCCTAGGCACCCTCACAAGACACGACCCGACCCGACTCGACCCGCCCAAACATGTTTCCTTGGGAACCCTCACACGACACGACTTGACCCAACCCACCTGAACGTGTTTCCATGGGAGGCCTCACACGACACGATCCGACCCGACCTGATCTGCCCCGCCTAAACGCATTTCCTTAGGCGCCCTCACATGACCCAACCCATACTTGTTCCTTGGGCACCCTCACACCCGATCTGACCTTCCCGAACACGTTTCCTTGGGTGCCCTCATAGTACGACATGAAACGACCCGACCCAATCCGAATGTGTTTCCTTGGCATCATCACATGACCCGAACCGACTCGACCTGCCTGAATGTCAAAAGCAAGAGGGAGAAAAATCCAAACAGGTCACACGAACATGCACAAGGCACACAGGCAGTCACAACTTAGCATTTTAGATACGGCTTCCCTCACACGATCTGACCCAAACGCGTTTCCTGTGGCGCCCTCACACGACATGACCCAACCTGCCCAAATGAAGGGCGCACGAGTGAGAAAACGGAAAATGGATCACACAAATGTGAATAAGCAACACGGGCGGTCACAACTTAGTATTTTTTATACAAACATCCTCACACGATCCCACCCGACCTGCTCAAATGTGTTTCCTTGGGCGGCCTCACACGGTGCGACTTGACTGGACCTAACCTGACCTGCTTGAACGTGTTTCCTTGGGTGCCCTCACACAACTCGACACAACCCGACCTGGACGTGTTCCTTAGGAACCCTCACACGACCCGACTCGAACCGAGCCACCCGAACGCGTTTCCTTGGGCTCCCTCACAGTACAACACGACCTGACCTGACCAGACCCAAACACGTTTCCTTGGGTGCCATCACACGATTCAACCCGACATGCATGAACGCAGTTCCTTAGGCGGCCTCACATGGCATGACCCGACCAGACCCAAATTGACCCATCTGAACGTGTTTCCTTTGGCACCCTCACACGACCCGATCATAAGACCCAACCCGGACGTGTTCCTTTGGCGCCCTCACATGACCCAACACGACCCGACCCATACGTGTTCCTTGGGCACCCTCACTCGACCCGACCCAGATGCATTCCTTAGGCACATTAATTTATTTTATTTCATATATATTTCACATAAATATATAAATTAATTAATTAAAAAAAAAAAATAATAATAATAATATATATTTATTAATTAAATGTAAACACAATTTTTTTTAAAGTATTATGATTTACTCTTAATTAAATATATTATGACATGGCATGACCCAACCTAAACGCATTTCCTTAGGCGCCATCACATGACCCAACCCGTCCGAACATCGAAGGCATGAGGGAGAAAATGACAAACGGGTCGCATGAATGTGCACAAGGCACATGGGCGGTCACAACTTAGCATTTTTTATATGACCTCCCTCACACAATTCGACCCGAACTTGTTTCTTGTGGCACCCTCCCACGGCATGACCTGACCCACCCAAACAAAGGGCGCACGAGGGAGAAAACAGAAAATGGATCGAACAAACATGCACAAGAAACACGGGTGGTCACAACTTAGCATTTTTTATACGACCACCCTCACATGACCCGACCCGACCCACCCAAACACGTTTCCTTTGGCGCCCTCACAAGACCCGACACGACCTAACCCAGACACGTTTCTTGGGTGCCCTCACACGACCTGACCCGACCTAACTTGCCCGAACACGTTTCCTTGGGCGCCCTGACAGTACGGCATGAACTGACCTGACCCGACCCGAACGCGTTTCCTTGGGTGCCATCACATGACTCGACCTGACCCACACGAACGCATTTCCTTGGGTGGCCTCACACGGCATGACCCGACTAGACCCAACCCAACCCGCATGAACATGTTTCCTTGGGTGCCCTCACACGACCCGACACGACCCGAACCGGACGCATTCTTTGGGTGCCCTCACCCGACCCGACCCGGACGCGTTCCTTTGGTGCGTTAATTTATTTTATTTCATACATGTTTCACATAAATATAAAAACATTTTTTATTTTTAGTACCTATTTATTAATTAAATGTAAACATATTTTTTTTTGAAGTAACATGATTTACTTTTAATTAAATATACTATGAAATTTCATTAAAAATATGTTAATTAAAATTGAATGTTATTTTAGGTATTATGATTTACTCTTAATTAAATATACTATGAAATTTCATTAAAAATATGTTATAACAAATTGAATGTTATTTTATTATTATTTTTTAAATGAAATGAATATTATATTATATTGTATTGTTACTTTTTAATTTACCATTTCATTACAACATTATAGAATCTTTCATAATAAGTATTTTATGTGTATGTTTGGGTATAGTTTGAATATGAATTAGAACTTGCAACATGAAATTTAATAAAAACTGGATAGTAAAAAAAATTGTAATAAAATTGGAAAAAATTCAAAAATTAAAAAATATGTAGTACATAAAAACAAAAAAGAGGCCTTGGTGCATAGTACTGACTGACATCGTAGTCCGTCATGAATCCTCAGTCAGTTAGCGGAGCCGAGAAGGGCCATATGGTTCAAGTGAAAAGTCAAATTTTAGACCGAATACATTGTTGCAGTATTACAGACGTAAAGTTATAGCTACATGGCGGTGGAGGCGGAAAATTGGAAAAATAGTCGAGATTCTTGTGACACAACATTACGAGTTATGAAAACCATGGATGCAGAACGAGTCAAAAACTACACAAAAGAGCTTAGGGTGTTTTTTTTTTTTTAAATAGTTAAATCGCATTCGAATTTTGATGATCGAATTTGAAAAATCCACCAAATTTATTTGATTAAAATTAATTATTAGTTCAAATTTGAAATAGAAATAAAATTTAGGTTTGAATTCGACAAATCTTAACCAAATTAGATCAAATGAACTTATGTTTCAAATTTCAAGGTTGAAACGATCTGAATGTGGTTGTGTTGATTTGAATGTACGCCATGAGATTTAAAATGACGTCACACTTCCGACACTTTGTTCCTAAACATCGCACTTTCGACGCTTTGTTCCTAGACATCGCACTTCCGACGCTTTGGCCCTAAACGTTTCACTTCCGATGCTTTGTTCCTAAACATTGCACTTCTGACGCTTTGTTCCTAAACGTCGCACTTCCGACACTTTGTCTCCAAACGTCGTTATTCCGACGATAATCCTAAACGTCGTTATTCCAAGGATACTCCCTAAACATTGCTAGAGCGACGCTTGTTGGTAGGATTTAAAAAATTGAGAAAAATTAGGGAACTTTCTGACAATACATCAAAACTGTCGCAACTAAAGTGTCAGAAAATTGACCATATGTATCAGTGCTTCGACGAATCACTTCATGTCGACTTCAGCTCATTATCCAGGAAAGTGGTTTAGCGACTTATTTTTAGTACCTTAGAGTTTGAATGCTCAATGGAAAGTTCTTTGTGTTCGATGACAAGTTCACATCATTAGCCTTCGATCGTGTTATCACTCCACCAGATTCCCAAGGCTAAAGAAGGAATCCCAACAGAGGTAACCACAGACCAAGCTTTTGACTTGGTAGCTAGCCCTACCAAGTCGGAGAGGGCTCTCTCCATAAGGTCACAGCTAAGAGGGCTGGAGGAATTAGGGTTTTTAGGCTAGATATATGTGCAGGGGTTGTTTTGATTTTATTTGGTTAGGTTTCACTGGAAGAAGAAATTAGGTCAAGGGAGCTAGGTCAGGGAAAATTAAATAGAGTTGCAAAGATCCAATGGGGAAAGGTAGGCATAAGGATTAACACTTTAAATATGATTTTGATGAGATGGTTTTGAGACTGATGAGAAGCTAGGAAGAGCGTGGGAGATGTATTCTTCCTAAACAGAGGAAAATGGACAAACTATGATCAATTTCCCAAAACAGAGCATGAGCAAGCATGTGTTCTACCTATCAACTTGAAAGAGATCATACCATAGAGATGTAATTAACATGAATAAAATACATTATAACATATGAAACTAAATAAAAAATAAATGATAAACATCATACCACAAGTATCCCAAAAAATAGTTGCAACTCTTCTTTATTAACTGGCCAAACTAAGTACAATAGTTCCTTGATCAACAAGCTAACATCCAAACTGATTCCAACCTTTGAAAATGAGTCTGAAATGACATGATATAGGCCTCAAACAACCTCTCCCAACCTCAGGGGTCTAATCCCTAATTTAATGAGTTGATCCACAATAATATGAACTGATACATAGAGTGTAGGGAGGTCCAAGTGACTCCTCCCTAAATTCATTCAAACTGATTCATTTGACTTAATGATAAATTTTACCTAATGAATCTACCCCTAAGTAACTTATCCACATCATAATTACTTTTACATTCATGATTTACATTGGTAAAAATATCATTGACCATGGTCAAACTGGAAAAAATTTAAAAATATCAACAAATGGTCATTTGCACCCTCACTGTGTCATTTGTGCCCTCCATGTTGCAGCCTGATTTTGGGTGCCTTCCCGGTGTCCAAATTGGGCACAAGATATCTCGTTGGAAATACCTTCAAGTATAGGTTCTATATATGCCTTTATTTTCCAAAATGAAATTCGTTTCCCCCCCTCAAAACGTCAATATCCCAAGACTCGTATTTGCACAGTGCCTAGGTCAAAACAAAGGCAAAAAGGTGATTTTAAGGTAGTTTTTTACCTTTTCACGTGTCAAATCTACAAATAAAGGATGGAAACATGGTTTTATGGAATTAATTTGTCCTTAGGAATCTAATGGTTGTCTTTTTTCCCTCAAAAAGTGCCCCAAACATTTGTGTAGCGCCTAGGGCGCTGCGCAAATGACAGTCAAACTTTGTAAAAATTCTAAATTTTATGGAAACATAGACCTCCTAGATGGATCAATATCTCACTAACCATGAGGTTTTTTGAAAAACTGAGAGATTTTTTTTTTATTTGGCATGTTGTGAACAAAACCCTCCTCTAGGTTCTCAAAATTCATTTTTTTCCACAATATTCTCTGCAAAAAGGTGTCTCAATCAGGATTTTGCACAGGCAGAAAAATAGGCTGTGAATATGTGAATGGATCTCTCATTCTATAATACCTGTGTAAAAAGTGAGATATTTTTTGTACTTTGATATCTTAGGAACAAAAACCTCCTCCAGTTTCCAAAAAATCATTTTTTTTGGCGACACTTGGTTCTTCAAAAAGGTGACCAAATAGGACATTTCTGGAAAATGTGCCTTCGAAGAGTTTTTCAAATTTTCCCAAATTTTCTCAAAATTTCTTCGGACTTACTTCATGGAGACCTAATATGGTATTCTATTCTATCATGGATGCATCAATGATAAAATCCAACTTACCCTTCTCTTTCTGCTTGATTAGGGTTTGTAGTTCTGGACCAATTCAGATAAATCAAAGCAACCCACATGTTTGAGACATTTCAATACCATAGGAGATACCAAAATTTCTATAGTACTTGTTGGCTCAAGTATTAGTATTATACCCCTTCTATGTGGCCTTCTAGCCTTTGTTTCTTCTCCCTCATTGTATGATTTGTTCTCTTCTTCTGCCATGATGTTTTAAAGTCAAAACCCTATGGAAGTGTGATGATGCGGAATATGTTTTTAGGAATGAGGAATGGGAAAGGGAAAATTAAGGAGATGGTGCTAGGGATGTATGAAATGGGGGAGGGGATATGGAGTAGTAATATGATGAGATTTAGGTTAGGGATTTGGGGATTGGGAGCCTAGGTAAATGTAGCTCCTGGGACTTAGGGTTTTGGGAGAAAGGTTTGGGAAAGGGAATTTTGTAAGATAGGGGTTTTGGGAATGGGTATTTGTAATTGTGAGAAGGCTATCAAGGTGTAAGGGAGTGAAATTTGGAAATTTTCACAAATGCAATATGGATACTAGGGTTTTAAAGCAATTTTAAAACACCAAATTCTAACCCAAATTTCACAACACTCAACACATAAACTTGATGAAGATGGTTTTTAATGGAATTAGCTCTTACTCATTTTTCAGAGGTCAATGAGTGGCTTGGTGAAGCTTTGGAAACGATTTTTCACCACTTGAACAAGTTTCTAGGGTGTCCTGGTCATTTCCACCCTTTGTTAAGAATTTTTGCCCTCACTAGAGTGTTTGCACCCTCAACAGAGAATTTGTGCCCTCAATAGAGAATTTGCGCCCTCAACAGATCATATGCACCCTCAACAGAGCATTTTCACCCTCACTCAATCATTTTCGCAGCGCCTTTTTGCAGACCACTTTTGGAGGCCTTCCTAGTGTCAAAATTGAGCCCAGGATAGCTCGTTGGAAATATTATCATTTCTAATTTCCAAATATTCCTTTATTTTGAATAATTGACTTGATTTGACCTGTAAAAAATTGATTCTCCCAATACTGGTCAAAAAGTGCAGAATGAGGGTCCAAAAATGCAGTGTGTTGTTGCAAGCAACTTTTGGAGGCCTTCCTCAACTCAAAATTGAGCTCATGATAGGTCATTGGAAATATATCTCTGCTAGTTATCATTTGAATCATAAAGAAAGTCATTTGGACACTCCATCTAGGATAAATAATTATTTTCCCAAGGTTTCTCCAGAAGTGCAGAAAACCTCTTGTACCAATAGGCTAGGGCTTGTGGAAAAATGATTATTTTGAGGCATAAGAGAGATGGGAAGTGTTTAGGAAGGTATATTAAGGATAGGGGAAGGTGTAATGGCATAAATATACAAGTCTTGTTGATTATTTTAACCACAGAAGTCATGAAACCAAGAAAAATTTCCTCAAAACCCTAAGAGAGGGAAATGAGCTTTCAATGCACAATTGAGAGACAAATATGGTAAACACAAAACCACTTACTTGGAAATTATAGTTTTGAACCTGAAATTTTTGAAGACCTTTGACTATTACTACTCCTTAAAAAGATGAATTTGATGGTGGAATGACCAATTTTCATGATTTTGACTCTATGACCTAATGATTGCACAACATGGAAGAATGAGCTGAATGATGACCATGATGACTATGGTACTCTTTCAACAATGAATGACCTGACCATGATGATGTCTATTGAACATGGAGGTGAAATGAGTAGTAATGATCTCAATATCCTAATCAGTGACCAAATTTTTGTATGACCTAGTGGAATGATAAAAAAATTATGAATGAAACCCTACTATGACTATGAAAAGAGTGATTTTGATCACTGATGGCAGAATGAAAATTCTGACACTAACAAATTGAATGATTCTACAAGTGTTCAAATTCAACACATCTATTCACACTTGTATATTGTTTATTGTACCTTGAGGTCCATCGTCATTATTGGTGGTCTCTCTCATGCATGTTAACAGTTTTCATCATTGATTGGTAATCAGGTGGTTTCTACCATGTTTGACACCAACACATTCATTCGCATGGCTAGATTCATACATTAGTGTTGGAACAGGGTCTCCTACAAAGTTGTGAAACTAGTCCAATTTGTATATTTCTGATTATATTTAGTATAGTGCAGGGGTTTTGGGGTTGGTCAAAGTCCCTAAACAATTGTAAATGGGTCAAGGGTAGACCAAGAGTCCAAAAACCACGGTTTTCTGGACCATTGGATGCATAGGCTAGAATAGTATAAGTAGTTGAACCTTTTTAAGTTGTAGGACAAGCTAATAATGATAAGAGATTGCTGCTAAGTGAAAATCGATAGATTTGGTCAGGGTTTTGGGTAAGGACTCTTGCTGTTGTGTGCACGGAGGGCCTCTGTCCTGCTGTGTGCGGACCCTGTTGCTGTGTGCGCAGGTTGGGTTTTTTGGGGTTTTTACGTAGATCTGAAAGATTAATGAATGCGGAAGTATTTTTGCCTATCTAAATCCACTGGAATTGTTGTGATATGAATCTATGACGTCTTGATTACTTAGTATATGTTGTTGTTTTATTGGTTTAAGTTGAAAACATACTTGTGTACTTATTTATGCTGCAATCTGGGTCTGTTCTGCTTGCTTCATATAAGAATGTATGAAATAGTTGTTTATTGTTATATGAATTCTCAATCTGTTGATTTCTGTGACTAATATTGTTGTTGCGCACGTGGATGCGAAGGGAATCTAGGCTCGGTGATACTAGATCGGGTCACGATTAGGGTGAACGCAACTCTGTTTGACTTACCTACCCTCTCCCATGGTGCAGAAACCTGGTTCCAGCACACTGTCACTGATGGCGGAATGAAAATTCTGACACTAACAAATCAAATGATTCTACAAGTGTTCGAATTCAACACATCTATTCACACTTGTATATTGTTTTGTTGTACCTTGAGGTCCATCATCATTATTGGTGGTCTCTCTCATGCCTGTTAACGATTTTCATCATTGACCGGTAATCAGGTGGTTTCTACCATGTTTGACACCAACACATTCATTCGCATGGCTAGATTCATACATTAGGTTGATTGAGATCGCGATGAAGACTTTAACTCACATCTACTTTTTGGTCCAAGTTGCGTGGATTTAATGAGTATTCACGATTTATACATGATCCTATCTATACGGATGGATGCGTCCATACCGTGGATTCATTTCTGTGATATCTTTTAGACGGATGGTTGCGACCATATCGTGGGCTCATGTGTCATTTGATTCCTAGTGCAACATCATGTGACTAGGCATATTTATATGAGAGATGTCATATATTGTAAGTGTTTGATTTGACAATTTCTATGAAGGTGGTCTGCTTTCTTTGCCTTGCTTCATAAATCATTTCAGCCATCGCTCCCTGTTTTTCCTTCATGCTTTAGGGGGCATTTGTTACACAGTAATTTGTCACCATGCTCATTTTCCCATCCTTGATCCTGAAATTCCCTGTGACAATCTTGTGCAATGTTTCCATCATCAAGAAATATGTTGGCATATCCCCTTGAAGATCCAAATAAGACTTCCTTGAAAAAATACTGGAGAAACTTGGTCAAATCCCTAGTTTCCTGGGTCAGCACCCTTCCTGGTGCCATGACCGCAATGATGTCCTTATCCTAATTCTAGCCTAGCACTGTTAGTGCCCTAATTTATTGGAAAAATTTGTTGATCCATTTCTAGCAGTACTTCCTCAAATGGAGGGAAAGCTTCGAACTCTAGAAGCTCAAGGGTGGTGAGTTGGTTGTTGAACAGAGATGATAAGGTTGAGCTCTCTCATTTTGGAGCTTTGATGTCATACATTAGGGATCATCCCTTAGAAAGTGGGCCTTCTTCCTACTTTCATGGGCTCCCAACCTCCTTATCCTTGCTATAAATTCACATCCCTCATTCCCCCAAGTTTAGAGCTAAGAGATTTTGGTTTATCATTGTCAGACTCATCTGAACTCTCATCCCTTCACATGCTTGCATCATGATTAAGCCTAAGTGCACAGGAGAAAGAATTTTTTGAGTTGGGTGAAGGAATCATATTTTCACCTAAGGACGCCTCCAACATCAAGTCCTGATTGTAAGCTTTCCTTTTGTAATTTATCAATAATAACATATGATATTTGCTTTATATATTTGTCTACATGATTATGCAAATATTCTAGTACTCCTTGATCTGCTAGATAGCTAGTGTTTACGTTTATTATATATTGTATCATGTTTGTTTTTTTCTCCCGATCATCCATAGGTATTCGCGCGCCATTAGTAGCAGGAAGCGGTCCTACAAGTATTGTGGATCAAGGTCACCATCAACGGATCCAAGGATAGCGATTGGAAAAAGGTATTTATGTCTCTTTCCTCTTTGCATTGTAAGCATTAGTTAAGAAATATTATGTTAGAAATAATCTCGTGTTGCTAGACCCACTCTAGGGTTAGAGATATCGCCTCTATCTGTGGAGGGTATTTATCTTGAAAAAAGAAATCAAGCGCCAATACCATATTGACAGAGGCATTGGAGGTGAAGATGTGGTATGCAGAGGACTTATCGGTTCGGGTCAAATTCATCTCTACAGAGTTTGGAGCATGGCACACATACATCACCAATCAGCTCTATGAGGAATAAAATGATTTTTCAATTTGATAAGAATTTTTATCATTATCATTTTTGTCTCATATAGCCACCATCTCATATGTAATTTTTCTTTTGTAAAAGTTGTATGTAATGAAGTCCAAGAGACACATGTGGAATGTGAAAAGTTGCATATGGAATGTAAAGGTCATGTATAGAATATGGAAAGTCATAGGATTTGAAGATTCATGAGGAATATCAAAGGTCATTGTCATTTGTTATAAATATCTCCTCATAACTCAAGCTTTGGGAGGTTGATATTCTTGGAGTCTTTCATTGGCTTCTCTTGTAGTGCATAGGAGATAGATCATTCTTTGGAGAAGAAATTTTTGGCTTCATGTTCCACTAGTAGATCTAGTGTTTCATCTATGTAATAGTGTACTTAGGATATTTCAATCATAATCAAAAGCTCTATGGGCTAGCACATCTTCATGCATGTATCATGGATATAATAGGACTATTATTGCTATGTTTGCGGTATACGTTGGTTTAATTACATATAGTCTAATGAACTAATTCATTTCTTATATTAGGATATTGTTGAATAGGTGTTATGATTCCATGAATTTTGTTTATTGAAATGACTAATCTGCATGTAATCAATAATCCTTTCTCTTTTCTCTCGGGTTTCCCTTAGGATATTACTATTACTTCCCCAGCCAGAGGCTCATTTTCCTTTACCATCTGTGGAAGTTCCTTATGCATCTTACATTTGGTTTCACACAAAGCTTATATACTTTCTTCCCCAAAGAGGTGTTGTGATATCTTGTGTGTGTTTTGTAACCAAGGCACGAAACCTTTCGAATGGTGGTTGGACCATACAGTTGGATGGGACTCCTACACTAGATGGTGTGAGGTCTAATTGGGACTTAACATCGGGAAGATCCCCTGAGATTAAGGTCCAGATGACAAGATGAGCCTATGAATTCTGTTTGGATCTCTCACTTTTAATGGCTTCATCCCAGATCATAATCCTGAGGTGTTTTTCCGAAGCTTTAGATCTTTCAATCCCTGCATAATTTTTACATAACTTGTCACATTTTTAATTCGATGGTAAGGATACAATGATAATCCTTGATTATGTAATTGATATTGTTCATTTTTTTTTCTCAAGTGGTGTTTAATCTGAATAAATCCTCACAAATGTGTTTACCCTTACATTGGATGTGTGTGCTAAGAAATGGTGTTATTCTTTACCTACTGCTTCTATTTCATATTTTAAGAAATTGGTTAATGAGCTTTGTTGTGTTTTCGACAAATATGAGTATTAATATGTCCTTAATGAAATTTATTAGGTTAGAATGGAATCGAATAAATCTCTTGAGAATTTTGCTGATAGATTCCTTCATCTTTGCTATGAATTTCCGGATGAGGATGTGGACTAGAAATTCTTGGATGAAAAGTTTAGTTTCTTAATTAGGATGTCAAGAAAATATTTTGAATCAGATTCATCATGTCCTCTTGTTCAAAAGTGGCTTTAGAATATTGATGATGAACCCGATATTCCTTTTTTTCCTTTTCCACCTCCTTTTGAGGTTCTATGTTTTAACTTTTTAACATGAACTGATCCATAAATCAGAAGATCAATTTGTTGATGAAGAATTGATTTTTATTTCAAATCTTTCCCTTGATGATGATTCGTTTTATCCTATCAATCATTCATCTTTGAATATTGATATTTATCTTGTCGACCCTCAACCCATTAATCAAGTTGAAACCTTAAACAACCATGACCCTCATTATTTCCTTTTTTCTGAATTGTATGGTGATGATTGTTCAAATCTCGTAGATGAAACTTTGTTCCCGCAAAAAGATTTATATTTGCAGAAATTTCAAATGGATTCTAATGTGATTATGAAATATTTTCTTTCAAGTATATATCCTTTTAATCATGAAGATGACATGCTTATAATTGATAATTTTTGTGTTAATCTCAAAAAACTATCTATCAAACTCAATTCCCTTACGAATATCATGATTTGAATGGTGAATCTTGTTTAGATAAGAATTTTATTGTGTTTTCTCATAGTTCAAAGTCAAGTCAGGGGAGTAGGACACTTCAGCCTACGTGTATGGTTCTATCAGGATCCTGTCACTCAGAAATTATTTGTGATTTTGGTCAGTTTAATATTTTCTCTTAAAATATTGTCGTAAATTTCATCTCGTGGAATGTTGACTCTCTCTTGAGGTATTCTTGTTTCCTTCATATAAAATTTTAAACCCTCGTGGTAAAAATTTAATTTGACTTTCGAACTTCAATCTCTACATCCCACCTCATAAAAATATTTAGTCTGCAATGTGGAAACAGAGAATGATCTTAGTAAATTTGAAATTTTTCAATCTAACTTACCTTCTACATAATCCATTAAATATTTTAACTTGCACGAAAACATGGATTGTGGTTAACCTGTTGATATTTCTTGTAATGTGGATTTTTCTTAGATTCAGTTTTTCTTGTCAATATTTTCCTGAAGGTCGTTTCCCTGATCTTATTGTAGATTCCTTCGAATAATCTCATCAGTCAGGACCCATGGCTCATGGCCTATACTTGAATGCATTTAATCGAGTCTTATATGGTCTTGAGCTAGGTAGTTGTTGTTGTTGTGGTGTCTTTCTTTCGATAGAGTATCCAAGAGTGTCACACCATTGTGATTGCACTTTTTTTTTCAATTTTTTGGTGTGGATGTTTGTTTTGTTTATATTTTTCAATGCACTATACCTTATTCTGGGCTTACACTCTCACATCTTTGAACCCAAAGGTTGGGTGCAACTTCTATGGTTGAATTGGAAGTTTCATTTCACATGAACTAACCTTGTATTTTTTAGTTTAGGATAGAATGGGTTTCATTTAGTTAAATTCATTTCATTCCTCTCTTGCTTTTTTTTCCTGTTTTGTTCTTTTGGTTTCATTAGTCCTTGAATAAAACCAATTTCGAGCTTTAAGATGGTGTGGCTAATATTTTGCGAAAGGAAATTTGTGGTAACACACAACTCTTGTCTTATCTGTTACCCTCTCCTTTGATTTGGTTTATATATTTCAAGTCGATGATTTTCAGATGGAAAATACGATCCTTCAGCTAGGAAGATATAAGAAAAACATGATTCCAGTATCTATTTAGGATTCTCATTCCTATTATCAGTCTTGTATATTAATGATGTGTCCTTTCCTATTTACTTGAGTAAAGTAAGATGAGGGGAAAACTTTTAGAGAAGAAAGCATCAGAGGTCTTAAACTTGTCTCTAAAGGAGAAACCTCTTTTTCTCTCAATAAATCGGGATCCCTCTTCCACCTAGTGAAAATAATAAGTGAATAATCACAATTCTATTTAAAACAAATAAAATAAAAGGTGAAACAAGAGCAATGCTTCCTGCGTAGGGAGGTGAAGTAAACGACTTCGACCGGCTATTGTCCACGCTCGCTGGAAGCGAAGAAACCTGTGTGTCCCTTAAGTGACTCTACTCGGGTACTTTCTAGGCCTACTAGTAGCAGAGAAACTCCAGATATGTTAAAAACATACTCTGGTTGTTTTTAACTCGTTGTGCTACATTACCCTTACTTTCATTGAAAGGATTATGATATGGCTTTCATTATGTTGTGTTATATCGAGTAGTGTAAATTGGGAAGATTATATCTTTAACCGGGTAAAATGGGGAGCTAAGGTAACCCACTAATTGAATCAATAATCCCTAAATAATTAAGACTTAGTTCCTAAAAGAAACCATATCAGAGAAGCTATGGTTCTCCCAATTTTTCGCCAAGTGTTGTCGCTGCAACAACGAGCCTCCAATTTTTTTTCCAAAGTGAATTTCTGAGCCTACATGAACTTTCATTTTAATCCCCTTAGTGTCATCACATTGTTTTATTTGTTATTCCTATGTTTTCTCTAAGTGTCGCATCCTCATATGTCAATGTTTCCTAAGTGTCGTCACCTAACCTTCAGAAGAACTTGCGTTATCTAGCCTCGTAGCCTTTCTTGACTTAGAAACTAGCCTATTCGCCTTCCAAACACATGAAAAACACACAAAAGCACTCAAAATCAAACAAAAGTAAGAAAAATCACCCTTTAAGGCAAAATTGCACTCCAAGTTTACGAAGACTTGCTCATTTGTTGAGCTCACCCCTTCGAGCTGAATAAGTAATCCATCCTTGAGCTCACTCCTTTGTGCTTAAAAATTGTGTTCTCTTTATGTGCATCCCTTCAGCACGAAGACATGCACCCTTGTAGAACCTACACATGTGCTTCCTTGTTGCATGTGGGAGCACTCCTAGAAAATAGGAGCCTGCTTTACTTCTCTTAACTAACTCATTCACTCGTCGAGAAGTAGTGTTTAGCCAATTTAATGTCTTAAATTGCTTATCATAAATCATCAACTGAGGTTAGTAAACTTATGAAGTGTGGTGCACTATATATGCTTATTTAACCTTTCTCTTACTTCATTATGTATGTTTTTATATTGTTTTGGGGGGTTTTTGTTTCTTTTATGTCTAAAGGGGTTAATATTAAGAAATGAGAATTAAGAAATGAATCAGATAAATATAATGAAGTTTAATGTTAAAATCTAATTTTGAAAGAAGGAAGAAAAGGAAATGCTCTTTAACTATTCTAATTAGCATAAAAATGAATCAAACTTTAAATGGTTAGAATCTGATCTAAAAACATAGTATTTATTCTAATGACTTTGATCTTTTTGGAATTTAAAGCTTATTCTAATCTATCTTAATTCTAATTCTACTCCATGGATTGAAATAATAAATCCTATGATTAGGAATTCAAATGACAATGCTAGTCTAAATGGAAAGCAAATTCAAAGAAATTGAAAAGAAACTACTGTATGACCAAATAATCAACCATCCAATTTTTGGAAGAACGACAAAGTCATCTTCTTGATATGATTTAACAAGTAATTGATTATACTTTTAATTTAAATATTTAATCTAAGAAAGCAATTAAAAAGCATGTAAAGGAAACTCAACTACTGTATGACCAAATACACAATCATCCAATTTTGGAAGCATGAAAAATCATCTTCTTGATATAATTTTAACAAACATTTAATTATACATTTAATTGAGAATTTAATCTAGGAAAGAAGTATAAAAACATGTAAAGGAAACTCAACTACTGTTTGATTAAATACTCAATCATCTAATTTTGGAAGAATGAAAAATTCATCTTCTTGATATGATTTTAGTAAGCATTTAATTGAGAATTTAATCTAGGAAAGTAGTATAAAAACATGTAAAGAAAACTAAGATAATTGTATGCTCTAATGCTTCAAACATAATCCAATTTTTCAAAATAGAAAAACTACTTTCTTGAGATGCTTATGGTAAGAAAAAGATTACACAGTTATTCTAAATCTAATTCTAAGAAAGAATTCATAAATCTAATCTATGAAACAATAAACAATTTAATCTAAGGATCAGCTACAAAGCAATGTAAATTTAACTGTGAATTGACAAAACAGAGCTAATAAAATTAAACTAAAAACAACTAATGAAACCTCATTTTTGTGTAGGGGCCATCTGCAACAGAACGAGTTGAAATACTAGCAGACTGTGTGTGCATCAAGAAGGAACTGGAACCAGCCAACATGATCTTCGTATTATAAAAGAACAGAGTCTCAAAGCATACACAACGTTCACAATATTAATATTGTCTTCCAGTTTTCAGACGACCGGTATTTAAACAAATTTAAATGTAACTGTTTGGAGGTATTTCCACCTACAAATGAAAATTACAACTGAAACATAGAAGTGAAATCTAAGTATCTAACTCTTGATTTTCTACGTCAGAACAAATCGAGAGTCTTTCGTTCTCTGATCACGTCCTTTGTCCGAACTTTGACCACGAGCATAGGCACCTTTTTTTGTCGAATTAAAACAGGTGGATAGGATGAGATCCATGTGTGGATCATTCTAAAGATGCCCATGTGACTCATTGCTTCATTCTCCCCTCAAAACCTGTCAAAACATTAAAGTAGTTGTGGAAACAAAAATTAGTTGCATAATAGCATGCATTTGTAGCTGACTTACAAAATTCATTCAAATAACAAGAAACAAAAAAATATAAAATAGAGACCATTCAAATGAATTCTATGAGATGAAACATGCCATTTATCATTGATTGGAGTTATGGATTTATGAAAATGTAGGGAGAAGTGATGAGAAAGGATGTCAGAGAAAGAACAATTTTGAGGTTCAACATACCCCCACTAAGAATCCATTGCATGTCCTCATGCAATTATAAAAAATGTGAACTTCCTTCTCCTATTGCATTTTTTCATAAACTTCTGCCAATACATCTATTTTTCTTTTCTTTCTTTTCCTTGAGGTAACTGCCATCCTAGGCTTCCTCATAAGGAGTTTGTACTTGATATTTGTGACGTCATGTTTAGAGATTTGTTCTTTCTTTTTAGCTTCTGTTCTTTTTGTACCACAGTCCTAAATGTAGGATGGTGTTATCACTGTTGACTTTCTCCAATTGGTTATGATGTTTTAAAGCTTCATTTTCCTGTTTAATGTGCCTATTCAGTAACTCTAGCTCATATATTTCTTGCTTGAGGGTGTTAACCAGAGGTTCTTGTGGACTGATAGGTTGTTCTTACATACCTAGATTTATTGCTTCATTTATTTTCTCCAATGACTCAATATAGTCACATATCTCTTGTTGTGTTGGGTCAATGTCTGGAGATCTTTTGTCGGGGCTTCCTTCAAAATTATGTACAGGATAATTTGTAGGAATATGTGGAGGAGAGACGTTGATGGGTGATGCCACTTGAGGTTCCTCCTCTAAATTCACAAACTTGTTTCTTATGATGGTGTTTTCTTCATGGATTTTTGGAGTCTATGGCTTCTCCTGGGTTGTGGAGGGTTTAAGTTTTCTTCACTTGTGACCTTGTTCTTATTTTTTGCTTTACCTCTTGTCTTAACTCCACCTTGTTTCTTATTTTTCATCAACTCCGCAAGGGTAGATTCATTTTCATCTTGTTGTAGTGGAGGAGGTCTGTCCTCAATGCTTGTATCAGTGTCCCTTCTTCTACTTTTTCTAGTCTTTTCTTCCTTAGGCTGCTCTAGCTCGTCTTGGAAATGGTTTCTGATTAGGAAACTATCCTAAGAGTCTCCTATAATTTTAAAATGAAATTCAAGAAGTATTTTTACCAACCCATGATGGTGTATATTGTTGTCTATATATTGAATTATCTTATGTACATTTGTGGACATTCTTTTTAAACTATTCAGTAGAAATAAATGGAGTTTTATTTCTCCATCATCCAAAAATTTCATCAACAACGGAATATGATAAAAAACATGCAGGAAAATCTTCCTTCACAAGTGATAAACTTCTATAAAATTGAAAGCATATTTCCCCATTTGTTCTTGAGTGCTAAGCTAGGAATACCCTTTTTGTAAACAAAAGTATCCATACCTGGATTCTTGAGGAAAACTATCCATGCTTCATTGTGGAATTATTTGTTTTTAAACCATCTCTCACCAACTCTTGGGAGATTTTTAGCTTTAGATATGAAGGCCTCAATCGCTAAAATTTTTATGTCTCTTATTTAGACCTTTGTTCTATCGAAAGACCTTGTAAAAGACTTAGTGATATCCTTGTGGAATCTGTCAATTTTTTCTATAAACCTTAGCCACTTAACCTTCTATAGCATCTCTTTGATATGAAGATAACCCTCCATGTATTTAGCTCCCACTGGTTCAATCTTGACTATCAAACCCATGTCTTCTTTCGTAAAGAGTCTTAGACTTCATAATTGTTCTTCTCTATGTGAAATGAATTGGATTGCTGACTGGTTAAAGACATCGAGGGTTTGTAGGGAAATATGAGTGAAATAAATACTTGATGGGGTTTTAAGAAACATGGATGAATAGGTTACGGAAGTAGGATATGACCATTTAATCATAAATGGGAAAATTCGTTATGCATCGTTATGAGACATGATGCAGATGATGTGGTCAATTTATGACATGATGTGAGTCCAAATCAAATCAAATGATGACATATTGAGGCAGCATGTGATCATCTACGTTATATATGCTAATGCTTTTTATCTTGTTATTTAAACAAATTTATGTAACATACCTTTAGAACTAACCTTTTGTTGTTATTTCCTTGATTTTGATTCTTCAGGTATCCTTCAACATGATGATCTTCAAGTGTAGTTCTTAATTTATTGTGCTCAGTATTCTTGATTTAGTAAGATGTAAGAAAAATGTAACAGGGTTGCAAAATGTGGTATCAGCTCCAGAATGGAATGTGAGCTGTAGAATGGAAGTAGTTCTGTAACTGCTTCTTTTAATACTTTAGAAAAAAGAAAGGGAACAAATACTTTTGTAGTTGTCTTTAGTGTGGCTTTTTGAAGGCTTTTCCGTGGATTTTTTCAGTCTAATTTCTTTAAAATCCAGCAAGAATTTATTGAAAACAGAAATTTGATGGGTAACTTGAACAATCGAAGTGTCCTAGGGGTTTTTTAGGGTGCTAAATCTATATTTACAGTAAAAAAAATAGTTTAAAAAACAGAAATTAAGATTTTACCTCAATTTTTTTCACCGAATTCCGGCATCGGAAACTCCAAAAAGTTGCACTAAAGACTATTCCAATATTTTTGGGATTTTTAGAATGGAATAGAAAATATAAGATGTCAGAACTCTGATTTTCATCCTATATTTTTTGAATAAGGATGCCAATCATTGATTGGTTTTCATACTTACACAATTTGTTTTTGGAATAATATATATTATTTATTTTCTCATTTTTTTTTAGATATGAAAAATAAAAAGAAGACTTAGTTGGGGAAGAAGAAGGATTCTTCTTCACTAACTTCATATCAGTATTATCTTGGAAATTTTTGATAAACTCCTCCTTTTTAATTGGTTTATGATATACTTTTAATCGATGTCCATTCACAAGAAGAGGTACATTTTCTTCATCAATTCCCCTTATCCTGATTGCTCCATTGTCAAAGACTTTTTCAATCTCATAAGACCCAAGCCAATGAGTCTAAAACTTTCCTTGAAAGTATTTGAAATTCGAATCGAACAAAAGTGCCCAATCCCCTGCTTGAAAATTTTTCTCCTTTATATATTTATCATGCCATTTGGACCTTTGCTGCTAGACTACATTGTTTATTTGAACTGAATCTTGTATGATTTCATCAAGCTCATTGATTTTCTCCAATCTGTGCTTCTGGGCTTCTGATAATTCAAGCCCCAATTGGACTTCCATCTTGAAGGTTTGGATATTAAATTATATAGGAACTAGGACTTACTTCCCATAAACAAGTTCATAGGGAGTATGTCCTGTTGTGTTCCTCCATGTAGTCTGGTAGGCCCATAAGGCTTCAGGAAGCCTATCTGCCCAATCCTTCCTATGTATATGTACAATATTAGTGATAATTCCTTCAGTCACCTTATTGGTAGACTCCACTTGACCATTTTCTTTTGGATGATATGGAGTGGATTTTCTATGTTTGATCTTGTAATTCTCCACAAGTTTCTGCACCAACTTGGATGTAAACTGGGTTCCCTGATCTGTCACAATTTCTCTTGGGACACCAAAACAAGTGAAAATATCCTCAAAGAGAAAATCAACTACAACATTTTCATTAGCTAAAGAAATTGCTTTAGCCTCTACCAATTTAGTGACATAATCAGTACATACCAAAATATATTTATTTTGATTAGATGGTGGATTGATTGGTCCAACAAAATCCAGGGCCCATTTTTCAAATCGTTCGATGAGTACTTAAGGTTTTAATGGCGTTTCATCTGTAGGAATAGGTTTCCCCATTCTTTGAAAGTTGTCACACCTTTTGACATAATCACTGGTATCTTTCAAGATGGATGGCCAATAATATCCTAAATGAAGGATTTTATAGGCAGTCCTATTATCAACAAAGTGTCCACCACAGGGTTCATCATGGCATGCCTTAAGAATCTCAAGCATTTCATCTTCTCGAACACACCTTCTGATGATGATATTTGAACCTGTTTTATACAATTCATCATTTATCCCATGAGTACAGTGCACTTGTTTGAATAATATTTCTTTTCTCCCTAGGAAACAAGTATGCATGTAACTTTCCTATGGCTAAGTAATTAGCAATATCTGCAAACCAAGAGATTTAGTATATATTGCAAAAATATATTCATCTGGAAAATTATCTTCTACTGGAGTATCATTTTTAACATTTTTAATTCTAGACAAGAAATCAACAACTGTGTTTGTTTTCCAGGTCGATCTAGAATGGTGATTTTGAATTCTTGCAGGAGTAATAACCATATTGTGATTCTTCCATTAGTAATAGATTTATTCATTAAATATCTAATTGCAAAATGATTTGTATGAATAAAGGTTTCATAACTGGTGATATAATGTCTAAATTTGTTGATAGCATGAACAACAACTAGAAATTCGTCTTCAGTTACAGTGTAATTTAACTCAGTAGGAGTCAAAAAATTTCTTGTATAGTAGATGGTATAGGGGATTAAATATTTTTGTCCTAATAGATCTCCTAGAGCTGTATCTTATGCATCTGTTGAAATGTGAAAAGGTAGTTTCCAATTTGGACCTCTTAAGATGGGTGCTTCAGAAAATTTTGTTTTTAAAGTTTCAAATGCCAATTGGTAATCAGGATTCCAACTGAATTCAAAATATTTGGCAAGCAATTTGAAGAGTGGGGATTTTATTTTAGTGAATTTTTCTATAAATATTCTATAATACCCTGTGAATCCTATAAAACTTCTAACATCCTTTTGAAAAATTGGAACTGATAATTTGGAGATGACTTCAACCTTAGATGAATCAAATTTAATTCCATCTCCCAAAATGTGATGTCCTAAAACAATTCCTTCAGTAAACATCATAAAACATTTTTCATGACTTAATGAAAGATTTTCTTCCTTACATATTTTAAGAACCTTTTCCAAATTTGATAAATATTCTTAAAATGAATTCCCATAAACTGTAAAATCATCCATATATACCTCCACACAATCATGTATTAGATCAGAAAAAATTCCTAAAACTGCCCTTTGGAATGTTGTAGGTGCATTGAAAAAACCAAAAGGAAGTACTCAGTAGGCATAGGTTCCCCATGGACAAGTGAATGTGGTTTTATCTTGGTCTTCAAGTGCTACCTGAATCTGATTATAACCACTAAAACTATGAGAAATACTTCTTTCCTGCTAATGTATCCAATACTTGATCTATGAAAGGTAATGGAAAATGACCTTTTAGAGTAGCTTTATTCAACTCTCGATATTCAATTCATACCCTCCACTTACCATTCATTTTAGGTACACTCAATAAGGGAGAAACCCACTGACTATCTAAAATTGAGTAAATGAAATTTACATTCAGCAATTTTTGCAATTATGAAGAATTTTTTCGGTAATAATCACATTAAAATGAACATTGTCGACGTGTTTTGAACCAACTAGTTGGTTCGAAACGCGTCGACAATGTTCATTTTAATGTGATTATTACTAAAAAAATTATTCATAATTTTACGATGGATCACAGAAGCCAAAATTATATAAATTTTTGCAATTCTTCTTTCACAATTTCCCTAAGATTTGGATTCATCCTTCTTTGAGGTTGTCTGATAGGCTTACAATTTTCCTCAATGTAGATATGATGTATGCAAGTCTTAGGAATAATTCCTTTTGTGTCAGTGTATTCCCATGCATATGCAGAAGAATGTTGTTGTAATGCTTTTATTACATTTACTTCTTGTAATCTTTCCAAGTTTTTGTTTATGTTCAAAGATTTTCCCAGAAAGATTTCAACCGTAGAGGTACCAAATTATTCCATAGAATATAGAGACATATTCCTAGATGACAAGTATTCAATATTGCATTTTTCTTGAAAATGATCATGTTCATATTCTGAAGATGATTCAAATTTTTCTATTGAATTTAAGATTTGACTATCTTCACTAATACAAGAAATAGTAAAGAGAGGTTGTATATCATTGTCTTCATCAATCCATTCTTCATCTTCTATTTTTGTGATTGTTTTTGCTGGAGGATATAAAGTGAAGTTATTTGTTGAATTACCATCAGAGATATACATGTCACCAGATCTACAACTAATGAAAGCATCAGTTGTAACCAACCAATGTCTTCCTAATATTATTGGATGTCCTCCTAGATTGTCCTTGGGAGTTAAAATCATAAAATCGAGTGGATACTCCCAAGAGTCTAAGGATATTGAAATGTCTTCTAATACACCAGCTGGCTTGATTACTGATATGTCTGCTAATTGCAGTAATGTAGGTGTATACTGAAGATTTGGAAGCTTGAGTTGTTCCATGGTTTGTTTTCTCATGATGTTTATGGTTGCTCCTAAATCAATCAATGTATTTGGAATTCCAATACCATTGATATGTGTTTTTACAAATGGACTTCCTGGATCTAAATATTTTTGTATGTAAATTTTTCTAATCATAATGTCTGCAATTTTTCCTACTAATTGAATTCTTTGTATTTCTTTTGTTTTTCTTCCTGGTTTATTCATGCTAAACTCTCTTATTGCTTTGGCTAGAACTAGAATCTCTTTATTGGCCTATACCAAAGGAATTTTGATACAAACATTTTTCAATTCATCTAGAAAATCATAATTGGGCAACATTATTTGTTTTTCTACCCCTCTATCTACTTGTAATCTTTCAAGAAAAGGAGGGTTAGAAATAGATATTTATGGTCGCTCTATGATAGGAGTTGAGTTTATTGGTTTTTCTTGTTTTTCATTTTCAAAATTATGGTTCTGTTGAATAGATGTCCCTTCTTCAGAACTTTTATTTTGCTGTAGAGAAATTTCTTCATCAAAATTATCTTTTTCTTGAATGACAACAGAAGGATTTTTCCTTTCTAATATTCTAGCAGATCTAAGTTGAACATCATTAATATCTAGTGGAGTAATCATGTAAGTTGGAAATTATTGTCCTTCTATAGTGTAAGCATTTTGAGAATTTTTGTTATTTCGGTTTGGCAATGGTTGGGCAGGTAGTTGGTTTGGTCTTTGTGGAAATGGTAATGAAAGTTGTGGGTTTTGGTTTTGGAGTTGGGGTCATTGATTTTGTTGTGGAAATTGTTGGGGAGGATAGTTTGGATAGGATGGAGAATATTGGTAGTATTGAAAATATCTACCATAGGGATTTTTCATTCCTTGTGTCCAAGGTTGAGTGTGGGACAAAAGTTGCTTCCAATAATTCCAATTATTTGGTGGGGCTGAGTATATATTTGGTTGTTAAAACCTTGAGTTTGTGGCCCCTGCCATGGTCTCCTAGAGATAAAGAAAATATGTTCTACTGGATTTGAACTTCCTTCTTCCTGAAAAACAACCTTAAGACCTGGAATTGAAGGGAAACTCTTCGTTTCATGATTTTCTGAGAAAATCATACAGGTCTCTATTAAATCAAGAGGACACTCTCTTAAGGCATGTTTTTTTCTACATTTAGGACAGAAAACAGCCAAGGCATCAGTTTCTTCTTTCTGCTTGTTTTTTAATTTAAGGATGTCTATCTTTTCCCTAATACTCCCTAAAATATATGTTTTAAATTCATCAAGAATATTTCCAATTTTTGTCCTACTTATTGTTCTAGTTGCATATTTATTCAATCTAGAGAGAGAAGGATCTCTTGGATTTTTCCATGTTCTTGATTTTCCCCTTGAGAGATAAATACACAATTCACAAATTTCAGGTAATGTGAGTTGAGAGATGTATCCCCTCCCCATCATGTCGATAATGTCTATACATTCATCTCTAATGGCTTTTAACAAGAGAGCCTTTAAAGTATCTTGATCTAAGTTTTCCATTCTAGCTCTTTTTATGTTACGATTGAATCTTTCACTTATATCTTCCAAGTTCTCATCCTCTCTTTTCATAATCTTGAATACTTCATCCTTTCAATTAATGGGTATGCAATAATCCAGATATCTTTCTAAAAATTCTCTTTAAATACAATTCCATGTTCTAATAGATTGTGTGCCTAAAATCATGAACCATTTTAAATATGCTCCTTTAAGTGTTGGAGGAAATAGATTTAGTTTTTTAGAGTCTTGTAAGTATTCATAAGATCTACACAAAGCTTCAAATTCAAACAAAAAAGTTTCAGGATCTTCACTTTTTAATCCATGGAAATTTGGAAGAATGGAAGGTGAAATATTTTTCATTGTGGAATTTGTATCCTCATAAATTATAGGAAATCCAAAAGAATTACCATTTTCCCTATTTCTTTTGTTTCCTTCACCTCCTCCTATGTTCCCTCTACCTTGTGCTCCACCTCTTCTTCCTCCAAATAGTACATTTTCTCCATTTAAAATTTCTCCTTCTCCTGTCATTGTAGATTACTCGGAGCTAATATAAGGTTCTAATTGTAGAGTTAATTGATCTTCCTATGGTTCTTCTATCAATGGGATATTGAAGAAAGTTTCTTCTTTTTCTTCCTCGCTATGAATTTCTAATTCTTTAGCTATAATGTGTTCTCCTGAAGAGGTGAAAAAGGTTACTCCTTCTATTGGAGATCTAGGACCTTCTTCCTCTAAGACTGCCTCAGTGGATGAAGTAAGAGATCCTCTTGGTTAGATTTCTAACCTTAACACTTCAATAAGTCTATGTCTAGTGCAGTATGGAATGTGAGTTTGAGATGGTGGTGTAGCACTACGTGGTCTAGGTGGGGTGAGTCGTGTTGTTGGAATTAAACTCCTTCCTCTAGCTATGAATCTACCCCTAGAATCTCTTTCTCTACGCATGTCATTTTTTTTTAGATGTAAGAAATAAGGATACCTAATTACACTTCCCTCCCAACGGTGCCAAAATGTTTAGCCAATTTAATATCTTAAATTGCATATCATGAATCATCAACCGAGGTTAGTAATCTGATGAAGTGTGGTGCACTATATATGCTTAGTTAACCTTCTTCTTACTTCGTTGTGTATGTTTTTATATTCTTTTGGGAGGTTTTGTTTCTTTTATGTCTAAAGGATTTAATCTTAAGAAATGAGAACTATGAAATGAATCAGCTAAATCTAATGAAGTTTAATGTTAAAAACTAGTTTTGAAAGAAGGAAGAAAAGGAAATGTTCTTTAACTATTCTAATTTGCATAAAAATTAATCAAACTTTAAATGGTTAGAATATGTTCTAAAAATAGAGTATTTATTCTAATGACTTTGATCTTTTTGGAATTTAAAGCTAATTCTAATCTATCTTAATTCTAATTCTACTCCATGGATTGAAAGCATAAATCCTATGATTAAGAATTTAAATGACAATGCTAATTTAAATGGAAAGCAAATTCAAAGAAATTGAAAAGAAACTACTATATGACCAAATACTCAACCATCCAATTTTTGAAAGAATGACAAAGTCATCTTCTGGATATGATTTAACAAGTAATTGATTATACTTTTAATTTAAAAATTTAATCTAAGAAAGCAATTAAAAATCTTGTAAAGGAAACTCAACTACTGTATGACCAAATACTCAATCATCGAATTTTTCAAGCATGACAAAGTCATCTTCTTGATATGATTTTAACGGCCATTTAATTTTACATTTAATTGAGAATTTAACCTAGGAAAGCAATATACAAACATGTAAAGGAAACTCAACTACTATGTGATTAAATACTCAATCATCCAATTTTGGAAGAATGACAAAGAAATATTCTTGATATGATTTTAGTAAGCATTTAATTATACATTTAATTGAGAATTTAATCTAGGAAAGTAGTATAAAAAACATGTAAAGAAAACTAAGATAATTGTATGCTCTAATGCTTCAAATATAATCTAATTTTGGAAAATAGAAGAACTACTTTCTTGAGATGATTTTGGTAAGCAAAAGATTACATAGTTATTCTAAAACTAATTCTGAAAAAGCATTCATAAATCTAATCTATGAAAAAATAAACAATTTGATCTAAGGATTAGCTACAAAGAAATGTAAATTTAACTGTGAATTAACAAAACAGAGCTAATAAAATTAAACTAAAAGCAACAAATGAAACATCCTTTCTATGCAGGGGCACTCTGCAACAGAACAAGTTGAAATCCTATCAGACTATGTGTGCATCAAGAAGGAATTGGAACCAATGAACATGGTCTTCATATTATAAAAGAACAGAGTCTTAAAGCATACACAACATTCACAAAATTAATATTGTCTTCCGGTTTTCAAACGACTGGTATTTAAACAAATTCAATTGTAATTGTCTTGAGTTATTTCCACCTACAGATGGAAATTACAACTGAAACATAGAAGCAAAACCTAAGTAGCTAACTCTTGATTTTCTACGTCAAATAAAATTGAGAGTCTTTCGTTCTTGGATCACATCCTTTGACCGAACTTTGACCACGAGCATCAACACCTTTTTCTGTCGAATTTAAACAGGTGGATAGGACGAGATCCATGTGTGGATCATTCTAAAGATTCCCATGTGACTCATTCCTTCATTGGCTCCTCAAAACCTGTCAAACCATTAAAGTAGTTGCGGAAACAACAATTAGCTGCAGAATAGCATGCATTATGTAGCTAAGTTACAAAATTCATTCAAATAACAAGAAAAATCAAAATATAAAATAGATACCATTCAAATGCATTCTCTGAGATGAAACATGTCATTTTTCATTGATTGGAGTTATGGATTTATGAAAAGGTAGGGAAAAGTGATGAGAAAGGATGTCAGAGAAAGAACAATTTTGAGGTTCAACATACCCCCACTAAGAAGCCATTGGATGTCCTCATGCAATTATCAAAAATGTGAAATTCCTTCTCCTATTGCATTTGTTTATAAACTTCTGTCAATACATCCAGTTTTCTTTTCTTGCTTTTCCTTGAGGTAACTGCCATCTCAGACTTCCTCATAAAGAGTTTGTACTTGAGATTGATGATTGTCCTATTCAGAGATTTGTTCTTCCTTTTTAGTTTGCTGTTATTTTTGTACCACAGTCCTAAATGTAGGATGGTTCTATCACTAATGAATTTCTCCAATTGGTTCTATTGTTCTAAAGCTTCATTTTCGTGTTTAATGTGCCTATTCAGTAACTCTAGCTCATAGATTTCTTACTTGAGGGTGTTAAGCAGAGGTTCTTGTGGACCGATAGGTTGTTATTGCATACCTGGATTTACTGTTGCATTTATTTTCTCTAATGACTCAATATAGTCATATATCTCTTGTTGTGTTGGGTCAATGCCTGGAGATCTTCTGTTGGGAATGCCTTCAAAATTATGTACAGGATAATTTGTAGGACTATGTGGAGGAGAGACGTTGATGGATGATGGAACTTGAGGTTCCTCCTTTAAATTCACAAACTCTGTTTCTTGTGATGGTGTTTTCTGCATGGATTTTCGGATTCTAGAGCTTCCCCTTGGATTTTGGATGGTTTAAGTTTTCTTCACTTGTGACCTTGCTCTTATTTTTTGTTTTACCTCTTGTCTTAACTCCACCCTGTTCCTTATTTTTCATCAACTCCTCAAGGGTAAGTTCCTTTTCATCTTGATGGTGGAGGTGAAGGTCTGTCCTCAATGCTTGTATCAATGTTCCTTCTTCTACTTTTTCTAGTTTTGTATTCCTTAGGCTGTTCTGGCTCATCTTGGAAATGGTGTATGATTAGGTAGCTATTCCAAGATTATCCTATCCTTTTCAAATGAAATTCAAAAAGTATTTTTACCAACCCATGATGGTGCATAGTGTTGTCTATATACTGAATTATCTTTTGCACATTTGTGGACATTCTTTTTAAACTATTCAGTAGAAATACAAGGAGGTTTATTTCTCCATCCTCCAAAATGTTCATCAACAACCAAATATTATAAACAAACATGCAGCCAAATCTTCCTTCACAAGTGATAAACTTCTGTAAAATTAAAATCATATTTCTCCGTTTATTCTCAAGTGTTGAGCTAGGAATACCCTTTTTGTAAATAGAAGTATCCATACCTGGATTCTTGAGGAAAACTCTCCATGCTTCACTGTGGAATTATTTGTTTTTAAACCATCTCTCGCCAACCCTTGGGAGCTTTGTAGCTTCAGCTATGAAGACCTCGGTCGCTGAAAATTTTATGTCTCCTATTTAGACCTTTGTTCCATCTAAATACCTCGCAAAATACTTAGTGATATCCTTGCTGAATCCGTCAAATTTTTCAATAAACTTAAGCCACTTAACCTTCTACAACATCTCTTGATCTAAGGATAACCCTCCATATATTTAGCTCCCACAGGTTCAGTCCTGATTTTCAAACCCATGTCTTCTGTCGTGAAGAGTCTTAGCCTTCATAATTGTTCTTCTCTGTGTGAAATGAATTAGGTTGCGGATCTGGTTAAGGATGATGAGGGTTTGTAGGGAAATATGAGTGAAATGAATACTTGATGGGGTTTTAAGAAACGTGGATGAATAGGTTACGGAAGTAGGATATGGCCGTTTAATCATAAATGGGAAAATATGTTATGGATCGTTATGAGACATGATGTGGATGATGTGGTCGATTTATGACATGATGTGAGTCCAAATAAAATCAAATGATGATATATTGAGGTAGCATGTGATCATCTACGTTTTATATGCTAATGTTTTTTATCTTTCTATTTAAACAAATTTATGTAACATACCTTTATAACTAACCTTTTGTTGCTATTTCCTTGATGTTGATTCTTCAGGTATCCTTCAGCATGATGATCTTCATATGGAGCTCTTAATTTCTCGTGCTCAGTATTCTTGCTTTAGTAGCTTGTAAGAAAAATGTAACAGGGCTATAGAAAGTGGTATCAGCTGCAGAATGGAATGTCAGTTGTAGAATGGAAGTAGTTCTGTAACTACTTTATTACTTTAAGCAAAGAAAGGGAAAAAACATTTTTGGGATTTTTAGAATGGAATAGAAAATATAAGATGTTAGAACTCTAATTTTCATCCTATATTTTCTGTATAGGTGTTGGTGAGGAAATAGGTCTCGCAGGCAAGAACCAGGTTCAGGGATTGAGGCCAACAAAGGAATCCGCTGTATTCTAGAACCACGCCGGCATTATCACCCTACTTCGGGGAGCAGAGAGTCTCACCCGAGGCGTGCCGCAACCACATGCAGAAAGGGAATAGATCGATAGCAGGGGAAGGATCCGCAACTCATGATTATCATTGAATTGAGTGCATGAACATAGGTATATACGCAAGAAAATTCATAGAGCGAGCAGGTATTAAGAAAATAAAATTTAAATCATTGTAACCATCAAGCATGCATATGAATTACACAATAGGACAGCAACCTGCAATTGTATTGATATCTTCATCCACATCCATAATTACATAACTTCCAAAAGGAGAGCTTACAGTCTATTACATAATAGAAAGGAACTACGTATATCCTACCCGATTTCCTCTGGGCCAGTTTCAGATTCTTCTCTTGTTGCCTTCTTCTTCTTTTTGCCAGGTGACTGCTATTTATTCACCCACTTTCACAACTGTTAGTTCATCTTTGTGTTCTTCTTCAGCTACTTCTGTCTTCTCTCTTGTTGTCTGTGTGTTTCGCTTTCTGTCTTCTGCTGTATATTCTCATGCATCTACTTTCTTCAGCTATCTCTTGCTTCTGCGCCACCTCGATAGCTCCGCGGCTTGCTTTAGTTGCGACTTGGTCGCGATTGCCATGTGTCATCATGCCACAACCCAAAAAGCCCTCCTATATTCAAAATTCAAAATATTCAAAATGGGTTTCCAAAACAAGGGCCCCAACAGGCCCCGACCACAATTTCTTGACTCATCCCCGAGTCAATCACAAATAACAGTCTCTATCTCCATTGCCCCGCTTGATCCCGTGCCCTGTTCACCCCGTGTGCCTTCGTCTTGTGCTTGTTCTCGCTGTGCACCATCAGCTTGTTTCGGTTCTTGCTGTGCACCTCCGGGCGGTTGTTCAAACAAGGGCCCCAACTTCGGGACTCTGTGGAACGCGGTAGCTCTAAGCTCAGTGAAGGATGACACAACTTGCTACCACCCCTGCATCAGTGAATCCATTTCTTCAGCGATCTTGGTGACAGCGGCCTCCTCTATGTGCGTCGGGACGGCCCCGAACATCGTGTTAAGCTGGTTCTTGGCCTCGGCGACTAGCTGTTGCATTGATCTGGCAGTAGATTGAATGGGCGGATGGAGTTCATGAATTTCCCGTTTGGTCGTCGCTGAGTTGGACTCGGTTTGCTGAATCTGGACTTCGAGCTCGTCCGCCTGAGCATATAGTTGATCCAATTGCACGGGATCCGCGGTCTCCTAAATTTCCCTTGAAATCTGCTGCAACTGCGCGGAAATGGGCTGCATTTTGACTGTAAGGGCTAGTGAACACTCCTGAAGAATTTTCAGGAGGTCGTAAGCCTCATGCGCCGTAGAGGTAAGGGTCACCTGCATTTGAGCAGCCTAGCCCTGCTTAGCTGCAACCTGTACGGAATATACAATCTCGGGGTCGGGTAGCGCTGGCCGTGCGGCTAACGCTGCTTGAAGCTCCTGGTTCTCCCTGTGTAGGCCGTTGTAGGCGATCCGGAGGTGGAACGCCTGTACGACGAGGCTGGTCATCATGACATCAGGAGGTAGCTGATGGTAATGAGCCCTGACATGTGGCCATAGTTCGGAAAACACCTAAGTGACGTTGCTTATCTATCCTTCCAGCTACTCCTGTGTTGTTCTGAGTTGGTCGCGTTGTTCAATAAGCGCGGCAATTTGTTGTTGCTTCTCGTCGCACCGCTGCTGGAGGTCCGAATGAAGCCTTTAGGCTTGCTGGGCTGCCCATTGAATAAGTAAGTACAGCTGAGCTGTACCCCAGGTCTCTAAGTTGGCGGTCCCTAAAGCGCCCTGGTCCGACATTCTTTCCTGCAAGGGTTGCCCACTGGCAACTGATCGATTAGAATGCTCGGGAGGGGATGGTGGCGTGGCCTCTGGATGCGCTGAGTCAGCCATGTTCAGATCTAGCCGTTCTTGATGATCCAGGTGGCTCGGCTGTGGAGGGACCGTTGGCTCAGGCTAAGCCTCAACAGAGTCGGACACAATGTGTGTCTGTTGTGTGAATATATCAGTAAAAGAAACGTGGGGTTCTCCCGTGGGGTCGACCAGTGGTATGATTGCGACAGTACTAGATTCGACTGCAGCCCTGCAGTCCCCACCAAGGAATTCTCAGATGATGGGGTCGGACACGGTAGCAGATAAATTGGATGGGGCAGATGAATTGATAGGCAGATGACCGGTGGATGGAGCAGGGGACAGGGCAATGGAGGGATGTGGAAGGCGAATATTGATGAACTTAGATGGGTCAATGAGGGGTTCTTCTTGAATCAGCACCTCAGTGCTTGGTGGCAGTGGTGGATCATCAGCAGTGAGGTCCACCACCGGATTTGCCTCAGTGGTGCGGGCCCTCTTGGCTTGAGGGGCATCTGGGGGATCCGTAGCCTTGCTTTTCTCTGCAGAGGTAAACAGGATAGTGGGGATGGGGGAGGTGAGAGGAGTGGTCTGGGGGTGCGAGGTGGAGCGAGTGAGGTGAAACTCAGAAAATAAAGGGAACGGAGCAGCACCGCTGGAAATAACCTGGGCCACCGCATTGAAATTGCGTACCTAAGTGTTGAAGTGGCGGACGAAGGGGACGAGCGGTTCGGGGAGTTCCTGTCGTGGCGCTGCCGCATCCATCTCGGCAGGTTGTTGCAATGGAAACATCCGCTCAAGGTTGTACCTGGTGATCCCGTCATGGGTTTCCCTCGTGACGCCCGGCCACGAACAGACTTCGCGGTGGAAGGTGGCATCATCCAGCTGGAATTTCAATGGCATCATGTGGAAAGTGTCCTCCGGCACGCAAGTGGGTCAGAGGTAAGTATGCCTATGACTTACCCCAAACCACACTTGCTCGCTGTAGTCATCTAGCAGGTTTCCGGGCACCCGTTGCTGGCTGGTTACGACGTCCGTCATTAACCCATACCAGCTCCGGAATGCTTCGGCATTCACCTGTTTGGTGCTCGGATCAACCGACACCTTCCATGGAACAAACTTCATCGCGAGAGGCTAGCCCTCTGGAATCTCCACTGGGAACTGGACGAGGGGAGTGTGCCATTTCCACATGGCAAAAGCAACGATCAAATAGCCATAAATAAAAGTAGTAGCGCACTTATAATTCTCCTCACACGCGTCGAACAGTTCTTTTAACAAGAAGAAGCACCAATTCAGCTTGGTGCCCTGGACACAGTGCTCTGCAATGGAGATAGTGTCCAAAGTGCATTCGCCCTTGGTGTAGTGCCTCATTTTCTTGTTGGCAATGAGGTAGCAAGCGAATCTAATCTCGGGCTTATTGATGAGGTCTATCTTGGCTCCTTCCCCCCCCGACGGGTGCCATATTTGACATAGAGGTCCACGTCTCCTGACTTTTGTGCGTGCTTGGAGGAGTTCTGACAGGCAGTCGAGACGTCTGCGCCATTCTGCGAAAGCCCTGTGAGATGATGACTATCCTCAGCATGAATGGGAATTTCCTTGTTTAGCCACAAGGACCCATTCTGGATGCGGCTGAGGAGGAAGCGTGTGCACTGCAGAGCCGGTCCTGTGGTCCTGAAGACCGGGAGATTTCTTAAGTTCATCAGAGACGATTGCTGAAGGCCCCTGAAATCTGGTAACACTCGATTGGCTGAGTTTCCAGCTGGGGTGTAGTAGTGCTCCATATACACCTGCCAATGGAGGGATGGGAATTTGGAAGCGTCTGAAAGGTTGGCATCGATCAGGGCTGCATTATCATACTTCCCGACCAGGGACTCGGTCTTGTGGATTCTGCTGTCGAGCTCTGGTTCAGTGATGGTTGGGATGGCCTTTGGTATTTTGGCGCGACGCTGATAGACCTGTAAAATTCGCCTTGGCGTCCTCTCTTGGTGCTATGGGTCTTGAAACTTCAACTACTCTGGTGCTGCTGCAATTTCTAATTCGAACTAGTCCGGCATTCTCGTGCTTTTGGTTTTCATGCAAATTATGTCATCACCTGGCACGAGTGGAGTTGATGAGACCCCCTAACGAGTTAATTCCTGCTGGCATTCTTTTCTGCGATAATCGTGCGATCAATCATGTGCCAATGGGTATTCTGACAGTTGCTGACGGTGGCATGGGGAAATGGGCGGACGCGACGGCTGAGGTAACTGTGGATGATGGAAAAATGATTATGGCAAGGTTACTTCCAATTATGGTAATTTATGATGCAAATCTAGACGATCCTACGGACTGACACAAGTACTGGCTGAAATGACCTGGACTGACACTAACACATTTGTGAATCCTACGGGGATGACACGCTGGACGCGTCCCTCCCCGACCACAGTCGGTTGCGGTGCGGTCCCGCAACAGAGTGATTATTGACAGTTAATGCAGGAACGAAAAACACTACCTATGCTCATCTCGGTTGCGGGAGAGTCATTCGACTACGCTACTCTACGGGTGCTCTCAGTTGCGAGAGTTATTGATGAATGTTGGAATAAAATTACTCCTGGTATGGTTTCAGGCGTGCGCCATTCACCCATCCCAGTAAAACAGTACCGTCCAGCTGAGCCAAACGAACGGCACCGGACTCTCTAATCTCGATGACAAAGTAAGGTCCTAACCAGTGCATCTGTAGCTTTCTTGGGAACTTCTGGAACTTGCTGTCGTATAAAAGGACCTTGCCTCCAACCTGGAATGCTTTGTTCTTGATGTGGTGGTCATGCCACACTTTCTGCCTACCCTTTTGAACCTTATGGTGAAATTCAGCCAGGAACCGGGCCTTGTCCAGTTCCTGTAATTCATGTAGGCGCTCCTGGAGCGACGCTTCTTCTGAGAACTTGAGAGACGTGGCAATTAAAATACTTGGTATCGTGAACTCGGCGGGGATCACAGCTTTCCGGCCATACACCAATTGGAACGGTGTCTGGTTGGTCAAGCGCTTTACCATAGTCCAGTAGGCCCAGAGTGCTGCTGGTAGCCATTCATCCCATTCATCCCGCTGTGCGTTACAGATCTTTGTTAACCCCTTTTCAAGAATTTTATTAAACGCTTCAATAGTACCATCGGCCTGCGGGTGGTACGGGCTGAGTTTGTGATGTTGAATCATAAATGTGTCCAGTAGCGACTTGACCATGTCATTAATGAAATGTGTGCCTTGATCGCTGGTTAAACTTCGTGGGCAGCCAAACCTGCTAATGATGTTTTCAAAGATAAACTGTGCTGCTATATCTGCCGTGCAGTCTCGTACCGCCACCGCCTCGGCCCACCGGGTGAGGTAGTCGGTTGCGGTAAAGATGTATCGGGCCTTGGAGTGTCTGGCGACCAGGGCTATGGGACCTACGAAGTCGAAGGCCCATTTCTCGAACAGCCGCAACACATGCACTGGGTGTAACGGAAGGTCGTCCCTGTGAGAGGGCCTCCCCGTTCACTGACAGACATCACAGCGCTTCAAAAATTTCTTGCAGTCTGCATGGACCGTCGGCCACCATAGGCCAGCCTGGAGTACCTTCCTTGCGGTGGGTTTTTCCCCAACATTCCCTCCCGCAACACCGCTGTGGCATTCCCACATCACAGCGTCGCGCTTGTGGTCAAGTACACACCTACGCAGAACCTCATCGAGGCCCAGTTTGTATAGCTTCTCGGTAATCAATTGGTATTCGGCAGCGCGGAAGACCAAGTGGCATTTCTGGAGCGGGGTGTAGTGCTGAGGGCACTGCCCCGTGGTCAGATAGGCGGCAATGTCGGCAAAATAATCCGGGACAGCCTCGACTCGGAAGAGGTCAGAATCCGGCAGCTAATCGTCGAGAGAGCCATCGTTCTCCCCCATCTCCAACCTGGATAAATGATCGAGCCCGACATTCAACCTCCCAAGCTTGAAAATCACCTCAAACGTGAATTCCTGGAAAAGTAGAAGCCAGCGATAGATTTTTCCTTCCAAAACAGGCTTGTTCACCAAGTATTTCAATGCAGAGTGGTCCATGAAGAACTTGAATTTTCCTCCTAGAAGGTAGTGGCAAAATTTCTGGAGCGAATACACCATTTCCAGGGCCTCCCACTTGGTCGTGGTGTAGTTCTTCTCCGCATTAGACAACTTGCGGCTGGCGAAGTAGACTGGGTGGTCAACTGTCGTCTCCCTGGGTTGTGCCAAGACATCCCCAAGTGCAATACTGGACGCATCGATATGCACGTGGAACTGCTTATCCCAGTCTGGGTGAACCAGAATAGGCACCGTCGCTAGCTTTTCCTTCAGAGTGTCAAGGGCCAGCCAACACTCCTCCTTCCACTGGAATACTTCAGACTTCCGTAGGAGATTTTCTAAAGGGGCAGTGATCTTTGCATAATTTCAGATGAAATGCCTTTAATATCCCGTGTGCCCAAGCAGCGCCCGCAACTGCTTCACTGTTTCGGGGGCTTCCATGTAGACGATAACCGCTACCTTGGTGGGGTTGACGCAGACCCCCTGCTTGCATACCACATGGCCCAACAACGTGCCGAAAGGGACTGCAAAAATACATTTCTTCAAGTTCAGGGAAATCTGCAGCTGGCGACACCGTTCGAACATAATACGCAATGGGGTGGCGTGTTTCTTCAGCAAGATGTAGACGGTCCAATCGTCCATGTAGACCTCCAGGAACTTGTGGATATACTCCTGGAAAGCAGCGATGACAATCTGGGAAAACACAGCTGGGGCGTTCTTCAAGCCAAACGGAATTACGTGGTATGGAAACAATCCCCATTCGGTGGTGAATGTCGTATTCGTCTTGTCTTCCTCCGCAATGCGCACCTAATGATAGCCAGAAAAACCATCAGTGAAGGAGTAAGCTTTGTTTCCCGTGACATGATCCAATACTTTGTCACTGAACGGAGTTGGAAACGGATCATGGATGCAAGTGTTGTTCAGACTCCGGTAGTCGACACAGACGCGTATCTCCGCCTTGTCCTTCTTGTTCTGAATGACAATGGGACTCACCCACTCTGCTTCTTCCACTAGAAAGATGAGACCCGCGGCCAACATCTTGTCGATTTCCACCTTGACCTTTTCTTTAATCTGCGGGTTCAACCGGTAGGGCCGGTGTTCTACAGACCTGGCATCCGGTTTCAGTACAATACACATTTCTCCGAGGTCACCTTTGATGCCCTTCAAATCGGAAACCGATGAGGGGAATAAGTCCTCGTACTCTTGGAGGAGGTTGAAAATCTCCTTTTTCGCCTCCTCATCCCAGTAATCCCCAACGGTCGCCAGCTTGGGTTTGTCCTCTGTAACTATGTTCAACTTCTTTGTCTTTAGCGGATGTAAATAGACACCTTCGGTAGTTGGTTCTTCATTGATGTTTCGCTCGCCTTCCTTCTCTTCGAAGTATAAGTGACTGAGGTCCTCCAGACTGTCATCGTCTGGATCGTCGTCAATTAGTTGGAAAACCAACTCGCGCTTGGCCTCAGAACGTGGTGCAGACGTGCCCCCATCGAGCTCGGGGTTACGGAAAAATAGTACTCCCTTGATAGCCTGTAGTGCCCTGGTCACCAGCTCTGTCTCTCCCTCAAACGAGAAGCACCAAACAAACTTTTCCGTGACTTCCCGCCAGGAGCCAGTTCCCCTTTTCCGCTCTTCTTCCAAGTACCAGGCCTGGGGAATGGTATCTAAGGAGTGAATGAACCCATGTACCCACAGCGCTTGCAGGTATCCCAGACCTTGCCACTATTCCTCACAGCTCTTCAGGTGGTCCCGCGGATCAGAAATCTCGTTGTACCTGTGCTTGCATCGAGGGCCTTCGTCTTCTTTAAATCGCGCTCGCAATCCCTCCGCCACCAAACTCCACTGTGACAACGTGTTGCAGTGGTTCCTCCACCACCTTGCTGACGTGGACTGTAGTGCAACGTCCAGAAGTGGTATCCTACGGCCTTTTGGAACCGTGTCTTCCACCTTTGCAATAAAGGTATTGACAGCCTGCATATTCGACAGGGTGGGGTAGTTTCTGAACTCAGCCCCAATCCAATGGACTCGGGCAATGGCAGCACATCTCCGCGTACTGGTCTCGTACCCACCCTGCTGCCAATCTTCCCACGCGAACTCCGAGCCCAGCTCCGAGCTCTGGACACTGCGCCAGCTGACGAAGCCGGTTGCGGTCAGGTTGATATAGTCCTCCCTCTTCCCAGCAGTAATCTGGTAAAGGTGGTCCATCATCTGAGCATCCCCCCAGTTGTCCACGGTTTCGGTATATCACGATCCTTGATATGGGTCAAGGGGCTGAGGTATATCGCCGTCCTCAAAGATCATCAGCTCCTTTTTGAGGTCGATGATGGTGTAATTCTCAAAAGCCCAGTCGATGCCTAGCAGGGCGGGGTAAGGATCCTTGTCTCCCATAGTATCAATAACCTCAAAATCTGTGTAAGTATTTACCCCCGCAATGTTGACCTCGACCCCTTCGATTCGGCCGATTGGCACGATGCAGTACTGATTTTCCATGCGAAGCTGGATCGGAGAGTATGTCAGCCGTGTCCTTCCCAGAGCCTCCCACGTCTTCCGCGGCAGGATGTTGATGTCAGATCCTAAGTCAAGCATAGTGTCGCTGATCTAGAATCCCGCCACCTACGTATTAAGCCGGAAATATTTTCCCGTACGTCGCTTGTTCCGCTTGACACGCTACACATACTGGGGTGCTGTGTCCACAGGTTCCCTCGGCCCGGTATCCCCCTGCAGTGCGTCCTACAGAGTACGCTTGAGCTGGTCCCGCATCGAAGCATCTTCAACAATCTTGAGGAAAAACTGTAGCCAATCTTCAATCAAGTTCCCCATAGCGCGCTGTTCTTCGGAGCCCGACGTCGGGGGTACCTCAAGGCCCCCGGTTTCCCTCAGCTGAGCAAAAGCCTCCACGGCCTCCTGGAAGTACTGCTTCTGCGCGTCCTACTGGATCAGGTGTTTCGGGGAGGTGGGCCGAATAGCCCGGTCCGGCTCCTTTCCTTGAGCATCCTCTCCCGTCTTCTTGCCGCCCCACGTGATGATTGCTACATTCTGCATGGCCGGGGTCACGGTTCTATGCGGCTCAGAGTTTACCAAATTCGTGGCCCTCTGTCGTGCCCATTCCTCCCACTTCTTGATGAGTTCTAGGCATTCCTCTGTTGCATGGGCGTTCACGCGGCACTGGGAACACCAAGGATGTCGGGGGAGGGGGCATTCCCGAGCCACGTGACCCTCCTGGTCACAGTTGTAACATTTCCCCAGACCGCGTCCCCCTGTGCGGCCTCCACGCATACCGCCACCTCTTCCCCTGGAGGCCTCGTTCACCCTATAGGAGGGACGGTCCAACCTATTTGCAAGTGCGTCGAGAGCCCTGCACTGCTCAGTGTTATGAGTCGTGGAAACACAAAACTCACAGTATACATTGTTTGGGACCGTGGAGTACTTCTGTAGTATCGGGCACATCCGAGGTGGATGTCCCATCGTCTGGAAAATCTCGCAGTATTCCGTGGCGGTTGCGTTCGATTGAGATGGGAACCCCGCATAAGGCTGTTGCGGTGGGTATACCCCCAGCGGACTCATTGTTGCGCCACCCACAGTGGTTGGACCCCCCTGGATTGCCACAACCGAGGACCCCACACCCGTGCCCCGCAGCCGAGGACATTTGGTTGCGACGTGGCCTTCGACCAGGCAGTGAGTGCACCAAACGTTTGGCCTGTCTGGTCTTATAGGTTGCATCTCCTTGAGCTTTTCTGTCAGACTAGCGATCTGATGTTGTAGTCCCACTAGGGAAGGATCCTGCGGAGCCGGCCCCCCGCGATATTCCTGAGGGTAGCCCGCCATGGCCTCTATCTTCATGGCCTGTTCTAAAGCGTCCTGCAAGTTGTCAATCTTCTGCTGTGTGAGGGGGGTTCGTGTCAAGGGAAGCAGAGCCTTGATGAACCAGTCCCTCTGATGGTTTGGATCGATCGGGTAGCTGAGTTTTCCAATCGCGTCCTTGAATCGCCGCATTAGCTCCCATGCGGTCTCTCCTTCTTTCTGCTTAATCTCCCAGAGCTCGGACAGACCCTGCTGGTCCGTCTGGGGTAGTTTGAATTCGCAGAAAAAATCCCGCTTTACGTCCGCAAGTACTGGATTAGGATGGGCCTCGAACCACTTGATAAACCACCGCAGGGCCCTCTCTCTGAGCGTGGTTTGGAACTCTATTAGCTTCCCTGCATCTGGCATCTGTCAAGCTGTCCATATGGCTTCGCAGAGATACCAGTGTTTCTCTACATCATCGTTGCCCCGGCCAGAGAATTCTAGATACCGGGTGAATGACCCGGCCATAGTGACTTGTGAAGGAGTAACCAGGATAAACCCGCTGGGTCCTGGTTGCGCAACTGTACCGTTGGGAAATGAAATACTACTAGTGATGCTGTTACTGACGTATGTCACTGTCGACAATGAACTGTTGTGCAATTGACTTAATTCGTGTAACTTAACGAAAATATTACTCAAAGGTTGATAAAGTACCAGGGGAAGGTAGGGATCCTTGCCATGCAAATTGTTGGAAGTGGGGCTGCCTGGAGAGATGAATGTCATCCGCTCCTGAAACAACCACTGCATTACGACGTACCATTCGCCATCGGAACCTTCTTCGGGCTTCCCTCCTGCATCGTCTTCGTCAGTCGTCGTCTCTCCTTTTCTCCTAGCCGGGCTCCCATGCACCCACCGTACTCCCATAACAGTCCCTTCTCTTTCCAGGGTATCCGCTGGAGTGTCCATAATCCCTATCCGCTGAGGCACCTCCTATTGATTCTTCCAGTCATTTTCTCATCGTCTTAACTCCCGCATCACCCGTTCTCGCCACCTGTCAGCGATCTGCGCCCGCCGATGTGCACGTCGCACCCTCAACCTTCTCGCGGCCTCAGCATCCATCCCCACTCCCCTCTTCACACTTTATGTAGCATCGGTCCCTTTAGCCCTTCCACCAGCACTGGAGGTTTACGCTTCCATGCTCGAATTTTGAAATTCCACCAGCCCTTCGTCCACCATCAGGGCCTTGATCCACAACGGAATTTCCTTGAGAAGTTTCCCTCTTAACCCGAAACGGAATATAGCTTCAGCCCTCGAGAAGGATTGGTAGCGTTCTGCGGAAAACTCTACAATATACCCATTCAAAGTGGTCTCTACCCAGAAATCCACCGCGCGGGTCAATTCATTGTCCAACCGATGCAGAGCCACCAGATCCCCATGCACCCACTTGTGGTTTATCTTCCGCGAGCTGTCCCTAGGTACCTTCACATGTAACCTCCGCAACCAATTATAGAGGTCACTATGGAACTTCCCCCAGAGTATCTCGTAAGTATCACTAGCGAAATCTAAGAAAAGGACAAGATCCTTAAGCACGCTTTCTTTTTGATTCGTCAACTCCGCTTGCTGAGCAACGAACTGGTCCAGATGGTTATCCCACCATCTCCGTATTTTGCCTTCATAGATCCTTGATACCATGATCTAGTTCCCCTCATAACATGCAGGTCTCGGCAACGGAACCATTTGTTGGCGAGGAAACAGGTCTCGCAGGAAAGACCCAGGTTCAGGGGTTGAGGCCAACAAAGGAATCCGCTGTAGTCTAGAACCACGCCGGCAGTATCACCCTACTCCGGGGAGCAGATAGTCTCACCCGAGGCGTGCCGCAACCACATGCAGAAAGGGAATAGATCGATAGCAGGGGAAGGATCCGCAACTCATGATTATCATTGAATTGAGTGCATGAACATAGGTATATACACAAGAACATTCATAGAGTGAGCAGGTATTAAGCAAATAAAATTTAAATCATTGTAACCATCAAGCATGCATATGAATTACACAATAGGACAGAAACCTGCAATTGTATTGATATCTTCATCCACATCCATAATTACATATCTTCGCAAGGAGAGCTTACAGTTTGTTACAGATGCCTTACATAACAGAAAGGTAAATGAGAGAACCCTAGGAACTACAAAGATATCCTGCCCGATCTCCTTCAGCCGCTCTGCATTCCTTCTCCTGTTGCCTTCTTCTTCTTTCTACCGGGTGACTACTATTTATTCACCCACTTTTGCAACTATTAGTTCCTCTTTGTGTTCTTCTTCAGCTGCTTTCGGCTTCTCTCTTGTTGTCTGTGTGTTTCACTTTCTGTCTTCTGTTGTATATTCTCATGTATCTGGTTTCTTCAGCTATCTCTTGCTTCTGCGCCACTTCGATAGCTCCGCGGCTTGTTGTAGTTGCGACTTTGTCGTGATTTCCATGTGTCATCATGCCGCAACCCAAAAATCCCTCCTATATTCAAAATTCAAAATATTCAAAATGGGTTTCCAAAACAAGGGCCCCAACAATAGGGATGCCAATCATTGATTGGTTTTCATACTTAAACAAAAAAAAAAATTGAATAATATATATATATATATATATATATTCTCTCTCTCTCTCTCTCTCTCTCTCTCTCTCTTTTAGATATGAAAAATAAAAAGAAGACTAAGTTGGTGAAGAAGAAGGATTATTCTTCACTAACTTCATATTAGTATTGCCTTGGAATTTTTTGATAAACTCCTCCTTTGTAATTGGCTTATGATAGACTTTTAATTGATGTTCATTCACAAGAAGAGGTAAATTTTCTTCATCAATTGTCCTTATCCTAACTGCTCCATTGTCTAAGACTTTTTCAATCTCATAAGGCCCAAGCCAATGAGTCTGAAACTTTCCTTGAAAGTATTTGAACTTTGAATCGAACAAAAGTGTCAATCCCCTGCTTGTAACTTTTTCTCCTTTATATATTTATCATGTCATTTCGACCTTTGATGTTGGACTAGACTGGTTCTTTGAACTGCATCTTGCCTGATTTCATCAAGCTCATTAAGTTGCTCCAATCTATGCTTTTGGGCTCTTGATAAGTCAAGCCCCAATTGCACTGCCATCTTGAGGGTTTCGATCTAAAATTCTATAGGAATTAGGACTTGCTTCCCATAAACAAGTTCATAGGGAGTATGTCATGTTGTATTCCTCCATGTATTCTGGTAGGCCCATAAGGCTTCAGGAATCCTATCTGCCCAATCCTTCCTATGTAGATGTACAATCTTAGTGACAATTCCTTCGATCACCTTATTGGTAGACTCCACTTGACCATTTTCTTGTGGATGATATGGAGTGGATTTTCTATGTTTTATCTTGTAATTCTCCACAAGTTTCTGCACCAACTTGGATGTAAACTGGGTTCCATGATATGTCACAATTTCTCTTGGGACACCAAAATGAGTGAAAATATCCTCAAAGAGAAAACCAACTACAATATTTTCATTAGCTAAAGAAATTACTTTAGCCTCTACCCATTTAGTGACATAATCAGTACATACCAGAATATATTTCTTTTGATTAGATGGTGGATTGATTGGTCCAAAAAAATATAGAGCCCATTTTTCAAATGTTTCGATGAGTACCTGAGGTTGTAATGGAATTTCATCTGTAGGAACATGTTTTCCCATTCTTTGACAGTTGTCACACCTTTTGGCATACTCCCTGGTATCTTTAAATATGGATGGCCAATAATATCCTAAATGAAGGATTTTATAGGAAATCCTCTTATCAGCAAAGTGTCCACCACAGGGTTCATCATGGCATTCCTTGACAATATCAGGCATTTCATCTTCTTGAACACACCTTCTAATGATGATATATGGACCCGTTTTATACAATTCATCATTAACCCATGAGTACAATGCACTTGTTTGAATAATTTTTCTTTTCTCTCTAGGAAACAAGTATGCAAGTAACTTTCCTGTGGCTAAGTAATTAGCAATATCTGCAAACCAAGGATATTTAGTAGATATTTCAAAAATATATTCATCAAGAAAATTATCTTCTACTAGAGTATCATTTTTAACATTTTTAATTCTAGACAAGAATTCAGCAACTGTGTTTTGTTTTCCAGGTCGGTCTAGAATGGTGATATTGAATTCTTGCAGTAGTAATAACCATCTTGTGATTCTTCCATTAGTAATAGATTTATTCATTAAATATCTAAATGCAGAATGATCTGTATGAATAAAGGTTTCATAGCTAGTGATATAATGTCTAAATTCGGTGATAGCATGAACAACAGTTAGAAGTTATTTTTCAGTTGCAGTGTAATTTAACTTAGCAGGAGTTGAATTTTTTCTTGTGTAGTAGATGGCATTGGGGATTAAATATTTTTGTCCTAATACAGCTCCCAAAGCTATATCTGAAACATTTGTTGAAATGTGAAAGGGTAGTTTCCAATTTGGACCCCTTAAGATGGGTGCTTCAGAAAGTTTTGTTTTTAAAGTTTCAAATGCCAATTGGCAATCAGGATTCCAACTAAATTCACAATCTTTGGTAAGAAAATTGAAGAGTGGGTATGCTATTTTAGTGAAGTTTTCTATAAATATTCTATAATACCCTATGAATCCTATAAAAAATCTAACATCCTTTTGACAACTTGGAACTGATAATTTGGAGATGACTTCAACCTTAAATTAATGAAATTTAATTCCATCTCCTGAAGTGTGATGTCCTAAGACAATTCCTTCAGTAAACATCATAAAACATTTTTCATGACTTAATGAAAGATTTGCTTCTTTACATCTTTTAATAACCTTTTCAAAATTTTCTAAAGCTTCTTCAAATGAATTCCCATAAACTGTAAAATCATCCATATATACCTCCACACAATCATGTATTAGATCAAAAAAAAATCCTAATACTACCCTTTGGAATGTTGCAGGTGCATTGCAAAAACCAAAAGGAAGTACTTGGTAGGCATAGTTTCCCCATGGAAAAGTGAATGTGGTTTTATCTTGGTCTTCAGGTGCTACCTGAATCTGATTATAACCACTTAAACCATCCAAGAATGAGAAATACTTATTTCCTACTAATGTATCCAATACTTGATTTATGAAAGGTAATGGAAAATGATCTTTTAGAGTAGATTTATTAAACTCTCGATAGTAAATGCATACCATCCACTTACCATTATTTCTAGATACAATAACTAAGGGAGAAACCCACTGATTGTCTGAAATTGCATAAATGAAGTTTACATTCAGCAATTTTTGCAATTCTTCTTTCACAATTTCCCTAAGATTTGGATTCATGCTTCTTTGAGGTTGTCTGATAGGCTTACAATTTTCCTCAATGTAGATATGATGTATACAAGTCTTAGGACTAATTCATTTCATGTCAGTGTATTCCAATGCATATGCAGAAGAATTTTGTTGTAATGTTTTGATTAACTTTTATTATTGTAATCTTTCCAAGTTTTTATTTATGTTCAAAGATTCTCCCGAAAATATTTCAACCGTAGAGTTACCAAATCCTTCCATAGAATATAGATACATATGCCTAGATGACAAGTATTAAATATTTCATTGTTCTTGAAAATGATCATTTTCCTATTCTGAAGACGATTCAAAGTTTTCTAGTGAATTTAAGATTTGACTATCTTCACTAATACAAGAAATAGTAAAGAGAGGTTGTATATCATTGTCATCATCAATCCATTCTTCATCTTCTATTTCTGTGATTTTTTTTGCTGGAGGATATAAAGTGAATTTATTTGTTGAATTACCTTCAGAGATATACATGTCACCATATCTACAACTAATGAAAGCATCATTTGTATCCAACCAAGGTCTTCCTAATATTATTGGATGTCCTCCTAGATTGTTCTTGGGAGTTAAAATCATAAAATCAACTGGATACTCCCAAGATTCTAAGGATACTGAAATGTCTTCTAATACACCATTTGGCTTGATTACTGATATGTCTGCTAATTGCAGTAAAGTAGGTGTATACTGAATATTTGGAAGCTTGAGTCATTCAATGGTTTGTTTTCTCATGATGTTTATGGCGTCTCCTAAATCAATCAATGTATTTGGAATTTCAATACCATTGATATGTGTTTTTACAACTGGACTTCCTGGATCTAAATATTTTTGTATGGAAATTTTTCCCATCATAATTGTCTGCAATATTTCCTACTAATTGAATTATTTTTATTTATTTTGTTTTTCTTCCTGGTTTCTTCATCCTCAACTCTCTTATTGTTTTTGCTAGAATTGGAATCTCTTTAATGGCCTGTAGAAATGGAATTTTGATACAGATATTTTTCAATTCATCTAGAAAATCATAATTGGGCAACATTATTTGTTTTTCTACCTGTCTATCAACTTGTAATATTTCACGACAAGGAGGGTTAGAAATAGATACTGATGGTTACTCTATGATAGGAGTTGAGTTTATTTGTTTTTATTGTTTATCATTTTCAAAATTCTGGTTCTGTTGAATAGATGTCCCTTCTTTGGAACTTTTATTTTTCTGTAGAGAAATTTCTTCATCAAAATTATCTTGTTCTTGAATGACAACAGAAGGATTTTTCCTTTCTAATATTCTACCAGATCTAAGTTGAACATCATTAAGATCTAGTGGAGTAATCATGTAAGTTGGAAATTGTTGTCCTTCTATAGTGTAATCATTTTGATCATTTTTATTATTTTGGTTTGGAAATGGCTGGGCAGGTAGTTGGTTTGGTCTTTGTGGAAATAGTAATGAAAGTTGTGGGTTTCGATTTTGGAGTTGGGGTTTTTTATTTTGTTGTGGAAATTGTTTGGGAGGATAGTTTGGATAGGATGGAGGATATTGGTAGTATTAATAATATCTACCATAGGGATTTTTCATTCCTTGTGTCCAAGGTTGAGGTTAGGGCCAAGGTTGCTGCCAAGAATTCCAATTATTTGGTGAGGGATGAGTATACATTTGGTTGTTAAAACATTGAGTTTATGGCTCATACCATGGTCTTCTAGAGATAAAGAAAAGAGGCTCTACTGGATTTGAAGTTACTTCTTCCTAAAAAATAGCCTTAGGACCTGGAATTGAAGGGAAAATATTTGTTTCATTATTTTCTGAGAAAATCATACAGTTCTCTATGAATTTTAAATCAAGAGGACACTCTCTTAAGGCATGCTTCTTTCTGCATTTAGGACAGAAAATAGCCAAGGCATCATTTTCATCTTTCTGCTTGTTTTTTAATTTAATGGTTTCTATCTGTTCATTAAGAGTCCCTAAAATATATGTTTTAACTTCATCGGGAATATTTCCAATTTTTTCCCTATTTAGTGTTCCCGTTGCATATTTATTCACTCTAAAGAGAGAAGGATCTCTTGGATTTTTCCCAGTTCTTTATTTTCCCCTTAAGAGATGAATACATAATTCACCAATTTCAAGTAATGTGAGTTGAGAGATGTCTCCCCTCCCCATCATCTTGATAATTTCTATCCATTCATCTCTAATGGCATTTAACAAGAGAGCCTTTAAAGTATCTTGATATAAGTTTTCCATTCTAGCTCTTTTTATGTTATAATTGAATCTTTCAATTAGATCTTCCAAGTTCTCATCCTCTCTTTGCATCATCTTGAATACTTCATCCTTCTAATTAATGGGTATGAAATAATCCAAAGAGCTTTCTAAAAATTCTCTTTTCATATCATTCCATGTTCTAATAGATTTTGTGACTAAACCCATGAACCATTTTAAAGTTTCTCCTTTAAGTGTTTTAGGAAATAGCTTTAGTTTTTTAGGGTCTTGTAAGTATTCATAAGATCTACACAAAACTTCAAATTGAAACAAAAAGGTTTCAGGATCTCCACTTTTTAATCCATGGAAATTTGGAAGAATGGAAGGTGAAATATTTTTCATTTTGGCATTTGTATCCTCTTCAATTATAGGAAATCCAAACGAATTATCATTTTCCCTATTTATTTTGTTTCCTTCACCTCCTCCTATGTTCCCTCTACCTTGTCCTCCGCCTCTTCTTCCTCCAAATAGTACATTTTCTCCATTTAAAATTTATCCTTTTCCCTCTGCTTCTCCTGCCATTGTAGATTCCTCAAAGCTAATATAAGGTTCTAATTGTAGAGTTAATTGATCTTCCTCTGGTTCTTCTATCAATGGGATATTGAAGAAAGTTTCTTCTTTTTCTTCCTCACTAGGAATTTCTAATTCTTCAGCTAGAATGTGTTCTCCTTTAGAGGTGAAAAAGGTTAATCCTTCTATTGGAGATCTAGGATCTTCTTCCTCTAAGACTGCCTCAGTGGATGAAGTAGGAGATCCCCCTGGTTGGATTTCTAACCTTAAGACTTCAGGAATTCTATGTCTAGTGAAGTATGGAATATGAGTTTGAGATGGTGGTGTAGCACTACATGGTCTAGTTGGGGTGAGTGGTGTTGTTGGAATTAAACTCATGTCTCTAGCTATGAATATACCACTAGAATATATTTCTCTACAAATGTCATTTTTTTAGATGTAAGAAATAAGGCTACCTAATTACACTTCCCCGACAATGGCGCCAAAATGTTTAGCCAATTTAAAGTCTTAAATTACTTATCATAAATCATCAATCGAGGTTAGTAATATGATGAAGTGTGGTGCACTATATATGTTTAGTTAACCTTATTCTTACTTCGTTGTGTATGTTTTTATATTTTTTTGGGGGGTTTTGTTTATTTTATGTCTAAACGGGTTAATCTTAATAAATGAGAACTATGAAATGAATCAGCTAAAGCTTATGAATCTTAATGTTAAAAACCAGTTTTGAAAGGAGGAAGAAAAGGAAATGTTCTTTAAATATTCTAATTTGCATAAAAATGAATCAAACTTTAAATAGTTAGAATATGATCTAAAAACGGAGTATTTATTCTAATGACTTTGATATTTTTGGAATTTAAATCTAATTCTAGTCTATCTTAATTCTAATTCTACTCCATGGATTGAAATCATAAATCCTATGATTAAGAATTTAAATGACAATGCTAATCTAAATGGAAAGAAAATTCAAAGAAATTGAAAAGCAACTACCGTATGACCAAACACTCAACCATTCAATTTTTGGAAGAATGACAAAGTCATCTTCTTTATATGATTTAACAAGTAATTGATTATACTTTTAATTTAAAGATTTAATCTAAGAAAGAAAAAAATATAATGTAAAGGCAACTCAAATACTGTATGAAAAAGTACTCAATCATGTAATTTTGGAAGCATGACAAAGTCATCTTCTTGATATGATTTTAACAGGCATTTAAGTATACATTTAATTGATAATTCAATATAGGAAAGCAGTATAAAAACATGTAAAGGAAACTCAACTATTGTATGATTAAACACTTAATCATCCAATTTTGGAATAATGACAAAGACATCTTCTTGATATGATTTTAGTAAGCATTTAATTGAGAATTTAATCTAGGAAAGCAGTATAAAAACATGTAAAAAAAACTAAGATAACTATATGCTCTAATGCTTCAAACATAATCTAATTTTGGAAAATAGAAGAACTACTTTCTTGAGATGATTTTGGTAAGAAAAGTATTACACAGTTATTCTAAAACTAATTCTGAGAAATAATTCATAAATCTAATCTATGAAACAATAAACATTTTAATCTAAGGATCAGCTACAAAGCAATGTAAATTTAACTATGAATTGACAAAACAGAGCTAGTAAAATTAAACTAAAAAAAACTAATGAAACATCCTTTCTATGCAGGGGCCCTCTGCAACAGAACAAGTTGAAATCCTAGTAGACTATGTGTGCATCAAGAAGGAATTGGAACCAAAGAACATGGTCTTCGTATTATAAAAGAACAGAGTCGCAAATCATACACAACGTTCACAAAATTAAGACTGCCTTCCGGTTTTCAAATGACCGATATTTAAAAAAATTTAAATGTAACTGCCTAGAGGTATTTCCACTTACAGGTGGAAATTACAATTGAAACATAGAAGCGAAACCTGAGTAGCTAACACTCGATTTTTCTACGTCAAAGAAAATTGGGATTATTTCATTCTCGGATCACATCCTTTGACCAAACTTTGACCACAAGCATAGACACATTTTTCTATCGAATTAAAACAGGTGGATAGGATGAGATCCATGTGTGGATCATTCTAAATATTCCCATGTGACTCATTCCTTCATTCGCTCCTCAAAACATGTCAAACAATTAAAGTAGCTACAGAATAGCATGCATTATGTAGCTAAGTTACAAAATTCATTCAAAATACAATTCAAATGCATTCTCTAAGATGAAACATGTCATTTATCATTGATCGGAGTTATGGGTTTATGAAAAGGTAGGGAACAGTGATGAGAAAGGATGTCAGAGAAAGAACAATTTTGAGGTTCAATATACCCCCACTAAGAAGCCATTGCATGTCCTCATGCATTATAAAAAATGTGAACTTCCTTCTCCTATTGCATTTGTTTAGACACTTCTGCTAATACATCCATTTTTATTTTATTTCTTTTCCTTGAGGTAACTTCCATCGTAGGCTTCCTCATAAGTATTTTGTACTTGATATTGATGATTGTCATGTTCAGAGATTTATTATTTCTTTTTATCTTTCTGTTATTTTCGTACCACAGTCCTAAATGTAGGATGGTGTTATCACTGATGACTTTCTCCAATTGATTTTTTTGTTTTAAAGCTTCATTTTCCTGTTTAATGTTCATATTCAGTAACTCTAGCTTATAGATTTCTTTCTTGATGGTGTTAACCAGAGGTTCTTATGGACTGATAGGTTGTTCTTACATACCTATATTTACTGTTTCATTTCTCTTCTCCAATGACTCAATATAGTCATATATCTCTTTTTGTGTTGGGTCAATGCCTGGAGATATTCTGTTGGGGCTGCCTTCAAAATTATGTACAATAGAATTTGTAGGACTATGTGGACGAGAGATGTCGATGGGTGATGGCACTTGAGGTTCCTCCTCTAAATTCACAAACTCGGTTTCTTGTGATGGTGTTTTCTTCATGGATTTTCGAAATCTAGAGCTTCTCCTTCGCTGTGGAGGGTTTAAGTTTTCTTCACTTGTGACCTTTCTCTTCTTTTTTGTTTTACCTCTTGTCTTAACTACACCCTGTTTCTTATTTTCATCAACTCCGCAAGGGTAAGTTCCTTTTCATATTGTTGTATTGGAGGTGAAGTTTTGTCCTCAATGCTTGTATCAATCTTCCTTCTTCTACTTTTTCTAGTCTTGTCTTCCTTAGGCTGCTCTGGCTCATCTTGGAAATGGTTTATGATTAGGAAACTATCCCAAGATTCTCCTATACTTTTCAAATGAAATTCAAGAAGTTTTTTACCAAACCATGATGGTGCATAGTGTTGTCTATATACTAAATTATCTTATGTACATTTGTGGACATTCTTTTTAAACTATTCAGTAGAAATAAAGGGAGGTTTATTCTCCATCCTCCAAAAATTTCATCAACAACCAAATATGATAAACAAACATGCAGCCAAATCTTCCTTCAAAAGTGATAAACTTCTGTAAACTTAAAAGCATATTTCTCCATTTTTACTTGAGTGCTGAGCTAGGAATACCCTTTTTTTAAACAGAAGTATCCATACCTGGATTCTTGAGGAAAACTCTCCATGTTTCACTGTGGAATTCTTTGTTTTTAAACCATCTCTCGCCAACTCTTGGGAGCTTTGTAGCTTTAGCTATGAAGGCCTCGGTCACTGAAAATTTTATGTCTCCTATTTAGACCTTTGTTTCGTCGAAATACCTCGCAAAAGACTTAGTGATCTCCTTGTGGAATCTGTCAAAATTTTATATAAACCTGAGCCACTTAACCTTCTACAGCATCTCTTTGATCTAAGGATAACCCTCAATGTATTTAGCTCCCACTATTTTATTCTTGACTATCAAACCCATGTCTTCTATTGTGAAGGGTCTTAACCTTCAAAAAAAAATTTCTCTGTGTGAAATGAATTGGGTTGCGGGTCTGGTTAAGGACGTCGAGGGTTTGTAGGGAAATATGAGTGAAATGAATACTTGATGGGGTTTTAAGAAACATGGATGAATAGGTTACGGAAGTAGGATATGACTGTTTAATCATAAATGGGAAAATCCATTATGAATCGTTATGAGACATGATGTGGATGATGTGGTCGATTTATGACATGATGTGAGTCCAAATCAAATCAAATGATGACATATTGAGGCAGCATGTGATCATCTACGTTATATATGCTAATGTTTTTTATCTTCTTATTTAAACAAATTTATGTAACATACCTTTAGAAATAACCTTTTGTTGTTATTTCCTTGATGTTGATTCTTCAGGTATCCTTCAGCATGATGATATTCAAATGGATTTCTTAATTTCTTCTGCTCAGTGTTCTTTCTTTAGTATCCTTTAAGAAAAATGTAACAGGGCTGCAAAATGTGGTATCATCTGCAGAATGGAATGTCAGTTGCGGAATGGAAGTAGTTATGTAACTGCTTCTTTTATTACTTTAGAAAAAGAAAGGGAACAAATATTTTTGGGATTTTTAGAATGGAATAGAAAATACAAGATGTCAGAACTCTGATTTTCATCATATATTTTCTGTATAAAGATGCCAATCATTGATTGGTTTTCACACTTATACAATTTTTTTTTTTAATAAGAGAGAGAGAATAAATTATATATATATATTATTTATTCTCTCTCTCTCATTTACTTTTTTAGATATGAAAAATAAAAAGAAGACTAAGTTGGGGAAGAAGAAGGATTCTTATTCACTAACTTCATATCAGTATTATCTTGGAAAATTTTGATAAACTCCTATTTTTTAATTGGCTTATGATGAACTTTTAATCGATTTCCATTCACAAGAAGAGGTACATTTTCTTCATCAATTTTCCTTATCCTTACTGCTCCATTTTCAAAGAATTTTTCAATATCGTAAGCCCCAAGCCAATGATTCTGAAACTTTCCTTGAAAGTATTTGAACTTTGAATCGAAAAAAAGTGCCCAAACCCCTACTTGAAACTTTTTCTCCTTTATATATTTATCATGCCATTTGGACCTTTTTTTTTGGACTAGACTGGTTCATTGAACTGCATCTTGCCTGATTTCATCAAGCTCATTAAGTTGCTCCAATTTGTGCTTCTGGGCTTATGATAAGTCAAGCCCCAATTGGACTGCCATCTTGAAGGTTTGGATATGAAATTATATAGGAAATAAGACTTGTTTCCCATAAACAAGTTCATGGGGAGTATGTCCTGTTGTATTCCTCCATGTAGTCCGGTAGGCCCTTAAGGCTTCAGGAAGCCTATCTGCCCCATCCTTCCTATGTAAATGTACAGTCTTAGTGAGAATTCCTTTGATCACCTTATTGGTAGACTCCACTTGACCATTTTTTTGTGGATGATATGGAGTGGATTTTCTATGTTTGATCTTGTAATTCTCCACAAATTTCTGCACCAACTTGGATGTAAACAAGGTTCCCTGATTTGTCACAATTTCTCTTGGGACACCAAAATGAGTGAAAATATCATCAAAGAGAAAACCAACTACAGCATTTTCATTAGCTAAAGAAAGTTCTTTAGCCTCTACCCATTTAGTGACATAATCAGTACATACCATAATATATTTCTTTTGATTATATGGTGGATTGATTGGTCCAACAAAATCTATGGCCCATTTTTCAAATGGTTCGATGAGTACCTGAGGTTGTAATGGAATTTCATCTGTAGGAACAAGTTTCCCCATTCTCTGATATTTTTCACATCTTTTGACATACTCCCTGGTATCTTTAAATATGGATGGCCAATGATATCGTAAATGAAGGATTTTATAGGCAATCCTCTTATCAGTGAAGTGTCCACCACAGCGTTCATCATGGCATGCCTTGAGAATCTCAAGCATTTCATCTTCTCGAACACACCTTCTAATGATGAGATATGGACCTTTTTTATACAATTATCATTAACCCATGAGTACAATTCACTTGTTTGAATAATTTTTCTTTTCTCTCTAGGAAACAAGTATGCAGGTAACTTTCCTATGGCTAAGTAATTAGCAATATCTTCAAACCAAAGAGATTTAGTAGATATTGCAAAAAGATATTCATCAGGAAAATTATCTTTTACTGGAGTATCATTTTTAACTTTTTTAATTCTAGACAAGAAATCAACAACTGTATTTTTTTTTCCAAGTCGGTCTAGAATGGTGATATTGAATTCTTGCAAAAGTAATAATCGTCTTGTGATTCTTCCATTACTAATAGATTTATTCATTAAATATCTAACTATAGAATGATCTATATGAATAAAGGTTTCATAACTGTTGATCTAATGTCTAAATTTGTTGATAGCATGAACAACAGCTACAAATTCTTTTTCAGTTAGAGTGTAATTTAACTCAGCAGGAGTCGAATTTTTTCTTATGTAGTAGATGGCATAGGGGATTAAATATTTTTGTCCTAATACAGCTCTTAGAGATGAATCTGAAGCATATGTTAAAATGTTAAAAGGTAGTTTCCAATTTGGACCACTTAATATGGTTCTTCAGAATTTTTTGTTTTTAAAGTTTCAAATGCCAATTGGAAATCAGGATTCCAATTGAATTCGCAATCTTTGGTAAGCAATTTGAAGAGTGGGGATGATATTTAAGTGAAGTTTTCTATAAATATTCTATAATACCATGTGAATCCTAGAAAACTTCTAACATCCTTTTGAAAACTTGGAACTGATAATTTGGAGATGACTTCAACCTTAGATGAATCGACTTTAATTCCATCTCCCAAAATGTGATGTCCCAAAACAATTCCTTCAGTAAACATCATAAAGCATTTTTCATGACTTAATGAAAGGTTTGCTTATTTAAATCTTTTAAGAACCTTTTCCAAATTTCTAAAGCTTCTTCAAATGAATTCCCATAAACTGTAAAATCATCCATATATACCTCCACACAATCATGTATTAGATCATAAAAAATTCCTAATACTGCCCTTTGGAATGTTGCAGGTGCATTGAGAAAACCAAAAGGAAGTACTCGGTTGGCATAGGTTCCCCATGGACAGGTGAATGTGGTTTTATCTTGGTCTTCAAGTGCTACCTGAATTTGATTATTACCACTAAAACCATCCATGAATGATAAATACTTCTTTCCTCCTAATGTATCCAATACTTGATCTATGAAAGGTAAAGGAGAATTATCTTTTAGAGTAACTTTATTCAACTCTCGATAGTCAATGCATACTCCACTTACCATTATTTTTAGGTACAATCACTAAGGGAGAAACCCACTGACTGTCTGAAATTGGGTAAATGAATTTTAAATTCAGCAATTTTTGCAATTCTTCTTTCACAATTTCCCTAAGATTTGGATTCATGCTTCTTTGAGGTTGTCTGATAGGCTTACAATTTTCCTCAATGTAGATATGATGTATACAAGTCTTAGGAATAATTCCATTCTGTCAGTGTATTCCCATGCATATGCAGAATAATGTTGTTGTAATGTTTTGATTAACTTTTCTTGTTGTAATCTTTCCTAGTTTTTGTTTATGTTCAAAGATTATCTGGAAAGATTTCAACCATAGAGTTACCAAATTCTTCCATAGAATATAGAGACATATGCCTAGATGAAAAGTATTCAATATTGCATTGTTCTTGAAAATGATCATGTTCATATTCTGAAGATGATTCAAATTTTTCTATTGAATTTAAGATTTGACTATCTTCACTAATACAAGAAATAGTAAAGAGAGGTTGTATATCATTTTCATCATCAATCCATTCTTCATCTTCTATTTCTGTGATTGTTTTTGCTGGAGGATATAAAGTGAATTTATTTGTTGAATTACCATCGGAGATATACATGTCACTAGATCTACAACTATTGAAAGCATCAGTTGTAGCCAACCAAGGTCTTCCTAATATTATTGGATGTCCTCCTAGATTGTTCTTGGGAGTTAAAATAAAAAAATTGACCAGATACTCCCAAGAGTCTAAGGATACTGAAATGTCTTCTAATACACCATCTGGCTTGATTATTGATATGTCTAATAATTGTAGTAATGTAGGTGTATACTGAAGATTTGGAAGCTTGAGTTATTCCATGGTTTTTTTTCTCGTGATGTTTATGGCTCCTAAATCAATCAATGTATTTGGAATTTCAATACCATTGATTTGTGTCTTTACAACTGGACTTCTTGGATCTAAATATTTTTGTATGGAAAATTTTCGCATCATAATATCTGCAATTTTTCCTACTAACTGAATTATTTTTATTTATTTTGGTTTTCTTCCTGGTTTCTTCATGCTCAACTCTCTTATTGTTTTGGCTAGAATTGGAATCTCTTTAATTTCTTGTAGCAATGGAATTTTGATACAAAATTTTTTCAATTCATCTATAAATTCAATATTGGGCAACATTATTTGTTTTTCTACCCCTCTATCAACTTGTAATCTTTCAGGAAAAGGAGGGTTAGAAATAGATACTGATGGTTGCTCTATGATAGGAGTTGAGTTTATTGGTTTTTCTTGTTTTTCATTTTTAGAATTCTTTTTCTATTGAATAGATGTCCCTTCTTCAGAACTTTTATTTTGTTGTAGAGAAATTTCTTCATCAAAATTATCTTGTTCTTGAATGAAAACAGAAGGTTTTTTTCCTTTCTAATATTCTACCAGATATAAGTTGAACATCATTAAGATCTAGTGGAGTAATCATATAAGTTTGAAATTTTTGTCCTTCGATAGTTTAAGCATTTTGAGAATTTTTTTATTTGGGTTTGGAAATGGTTGGGCAGGTAGTTGGTTTGGTCTTTGTGGAAATGGTAATGAAAGTTGTGGGTTTTGGTTTTGGACTTGGGGTTGTTGATTTTGTTGTGGAAATTGTTGGGGAGGATAGTTTGGATAGGATGGAGGATATTGGTAGTATTGAGAATATCTACCATAGGGATTTTTCATTCCTTGTTTCCAAGGTTGAGATTGGGACCAAGGTTGCTACCAAGAATTCCAATTATTTGGTGGGGGTTGAGTATACATTTGGTTGTTAAAACATTGAGTTTGTGGCCCCTGCCATGGTCTTCTAGAGATAAAGAAAAGAGGTTTTACTCGATTTGAAGTTACTTATTCCTAAAAAATAGCCTTAAGACCTGGAATTGAAGTGCAACTCTTTGTTTCATTATTTTCTAAGAAAATCATATAGGTCTCTATGAATTTTAAATCAAGAGGACACTCTCTTAAGGCATGCTTCTTTGTGCATTTAGGACAGAAAACATCCAAGGCATCAGTTTTGGCTTTCTTCTTGTTTTGTAATTTAAGGGTTTCTATCTATTCACTAAGAGTCCCTAAAATATATGTTTTAACTTCATCAATCATATTTCCAATTTCTGCCCTATTTATTGTTTCAGTTGCAGATTTATTCCCAGTTCTTGATTTTCCTCTTGAGAGATGAATACATAATTCACTAATTTCAAGTAATTGGAGTTGAGAGATGTCTCCCCTCCCCATCATGTTGAGAATTTATATCCATTCATCTCTAATGGATTTTAACAAGAGAGCCTTTAAAGTTTTTGATCTAAGTTTTCCATTCTAGCTCTTTTTATGTTATAATTGAATATTTCAATTAGATATTCAAGGTTCTCATCCTCTCTTCGCATAATCTTGAATACTTCATCCTTCTGATTAATGGGTATGCAATAATCCAAATATCTTTCTAAAAATTCTCTTTTCATATCATTCCATGTTCTAATAGATTGTTTGACTAAACCCATGAACCATTTTAAAGCTGCTCCTTTTAGTGTTTCAAGAAATAGATTTAGTTTTTGAAAGTCTTGTAAGTATTCATAAGATCTACACAAAACTTCAAATTCAAAAAAAAAGGTTTCAGGATCTTCACTTTTTAATCCATGGAAATTTGGAAGAATGGAAGGTGAAATATTTTTCATTGTGGCATTTGTATCCTCATCAATTATAGGAAATCCAAAAGAATTATCATTTTCCCTATTTATTGTTTTTCCTTCACCTCCTTCTATGTTCCCTCTACCTTTTCCTCCACTTCTTCTTCCTCCAAATATTACATTTTCTCCATTTAAAATTTATCCTTCTCCTTCTCCTTCTCCTGCCATTGTAGATTCCTCAAAGCTAATATAAGGTTCTAATTGTAAAGTTAATTGATCTTCCTCTGGTTCTTCTATCAATGAGATATTGAAGAAAGTTTCTTCTTTTTCTTCCTCACTAGGAATTTCTAATTCTTTAGCTAGAATGTGTTCTCCTATAGAGGTGAAAAAGGTTACTCCTTTTGTTGGAGATCTCAGATATTCTTCATCTAATACTGCCTTAGTGGATGAAGTAGGAGATCCTCTTGGTTGGATTTCTGACCTTAACACTTCAGGAATTCTATGTCTAGTGAAGTATAGAATATGAGTTTGAGATGGTGGTGTAGCACTACATGTTCTAGGTGGGGTGAGTGGCGTTGTTGGAATTAAACTCATGTCTCTAGCTATGAATCTACCCCTAAAATCTCTTTCTCTACGCATGTCATTTTTTTTAGATGTAATAAATAAGGCTACCTAATTACACTTCCTCGGAAATGACGCCAAAATGTTTAGCTAATTTAATGTCTTAAATTTCTTATCATAGATCATCAACCGAGGTTAGTAATATAATGAAGTGTGTTGCACTATATATGCTTAGTTAAACTTCTTATTACTTCGTTGTGTATGTTTTTATATTATTTTGGGGGGTTTTGTTTCTTTTATGTCTAAAGGGGTTAATATTAAGAAATGAGAACTATGAAATGAATCAGCTAAAGCTAATGAAGTTTAATGTTAAAAACTAGTTTTGAAAGAAGGAAGAAAAGGAAATGTTCTTTAACTATTCCAATTTGCATAAAAGCGAATCAAACTTTAAATGGTTAGAATATGATCTAAAAATAGAGTATTTATTCTAATGACTTTGATCTTTTGGAATTTAAAGCTAATTCTAATCTATCTTAATTCTAATTCTACTCCATGGATTGAAAGCATAAATCCTATGATTAAGAATTTAAATTACAATGCTAATCTAAATGGAAATCAAATTCAAATAAATTTAAAAGCAACTACCGTATGACCAAATACTCAACCATCCAATTTTTGGAAGAATGACGAAGTCATCTTCTTGATATGATTTAACAAGCAATTGATTATGCTTTTAATTTAAAGATTTAATCTAAGAAAGAAATTAAAAATCATGTAAAGGGAACTCAACTACTGTATGACCAAATACTCAATCATCCAATTTTGGAAGCATGACAGAGTCATCTTCTTGATATGATTTTAACAAGCATTTACTTATACATTTAATTGAGAATTTAATCGAGGAAAGCAGTATAAAAACATGTAAAGGAAAATCAAATACTATATGATTAAATACTGAATAATCCAATTTTGGAATAATGACAAAGCCATCTTCTTGATGTGATTTTAGTAAGCATTTAATTATACATTTAATTGAGAATTTAATCTAGGAAAGCAATATAAAAACATGTAAAGAAAACTAAGATAATTGTATGCTCTAATGCTTCAAACATAATCTAATTTTGGAAAATAGAAGAACTAATTTCTTGAGATTCTTTTGGTAAGAATAATATTACACAGTTATTCTAAAACTAATTTTGAGAAAGAATTCATAAATATAATCTATGAAACAATAAACAATTTAATCTAAGGATCAGCTACGAAGAAATGTAAATTTAACTGTGAATTGACAAAACAGAGCTAATAAAATTAAACTAAAAACAACTAATGCAACCTCCTTTTCTATGCAGGGGCCCTCTATAACAGAACGAGTTGAAATCCTAGTAGAATATGTGTGCATCAAGAATCAATTGGAGCCAATTTACATGGTCTTTGTATTATAAAAGAACAGAGTCTCAAAGCATACACATCATTCACAAAATTAAGACTGTCTTCAGGTTTTCAAACGACCAGTATTTAAACAAATTTAAATGTAACTGTCTGGAGGTATTTCCGCCTACAGATGGAAATTACAACTGAAACATAGAATCAAACCTAAGTAGCTAAATATCAATTTACTACATCAGCAAATCGAGAGTCTTTCGTCCTTGGATCATGTCCTTGACCGAACTTTGACCATGACCATAGGCACCTTTTTCTGTCGAATTAAAATAGGTGGATAGGATGAGATCCATGTGTGGATCATTCTAAAGATTCCAATGTGACTCATTCCTTCATTCACTCCTCAAAACTTGTCAAACCATTAAAGTAGTTGCAGAATAGCATGCATTTTGTAGCTGAGTTACAAAATTCGTTCAAATAACAAGAAACATAAAAATATAAAATAAATACCATTCAAATGCATTATTTGAGATGAAACATGTCATTTATCATTGATTGGAGTTATGGATTTATGAAAATGTAGGGAAAAGTGATGAGAAAGAATGTCAGAGAAAGAACAATTTTTAGGTTCAAAAAGTAGTGAGCAAGCATGAGACGGATTTGCATGTAATATCTTTTATATTAATCATTCATTCTCATAATCATTTTCATCTGGGTTGGGTGCACATCTTTGGATCAATAAACTATTCATCGATCTTTATTCCAAGTAAGTTTTTCATGTCGATTCTATTGGTTTCATTTCATGTTTTTGTTGTCAATATTGCTTTCCTTATTGGTGTTTCTTTTCTTCTCAATTTATTCATTGGTGTTTTTGTTCAATATTTCCTCTGCAATTGTTAATTTGTTGTCGCACGTTGTGACTCTACATGTTCCTTAACTCTTCACATTCTAATCATGATTGTGATGGCACCCATAAAAACTTGTATATATTTCTTCTCCACATTTCTATCATGCAATCTTGTTGTTAAACGTATCCTTGAGTCATTCTCTGGCACAACACACTAATGGAAGTTGAAGCCCCGACTAGCTCAGAAAAGTTCTCTAAGAAAATAGTAGTTTCCCTCAAGAGTGCACTTCTTCATCACGAAGAACTGTGTCCTCCTTGAGTGCATGATCAAACCTCGAAGGCTTGAATTTTTTCCCTTCATCTATTTAGCACACTCTAGTGTTCCCTCCTTGTCCTTGTGCACCTGAGCACACCATGAAGGCCTGAAGCTTCACTCCTTCATCTCTTCAGAGTGAACCCTTACACTCTCTCTATCTCTTTGAGTGCATGAGTGCACCTCGAAGGCCTGAAGGTCTGAAACCTCACTCCTTTGTCTCTTTGGAGGGTTCCCTTGCGCCCTTGATGTTTTCCCTCTCTTTCTTGAGTGTATGAGCACACTTCAAATCCCCGAATGACTGTTTAAATTAATTTGTGCTTTGAAAGTAAACCCTCCTTTTTTTCATGCATATTTATTGCCCATGAAATTATTTATGTGTCATCATTGATAAGATTACATTTTCATTTAGATCTGATGGCTCTTTTAATATGACTTGCTAAATTTTTTCTCGTAATAGTTAGGAGATTTCGTAAAGGTAATCATTATCGTCATGAGTGTGCTTCCACAAACAGGTGTTTGAGCTACAATTATTGTTACTCTTTCATCATATATTGGAAGCATGCCTCCCACTACATGTAAAGTGACCTCCAAAGAAGCTTCAGAGGTAAGCATTAAGGAAGCAGTTGAAATTACCAAGCCTACCATTCCCATCTATGCAGATACATAGTGCTTCATAGATAATCCTATCGAGGTCACATGGAATGTTGTCAAAGACACATTCATGTAGAAATAATTCGTTGAAAACTAGGAATATTTACAAGCATACATCAATACCAAGTGTTCCGGGATGTATAGGATCGCATGCAGGTTCCCAGTCATCCCTTGTGTAGAATTTATTGAATGGATTCTTACACACATGGATGATTATCATCTGGTGCTTCATAGAGAAAGTGGTGATCAACTTGCCACCTATTATGGAGAAGGCACAGAGACTTAAAATAAGATGTGTAGGCCCAGATAATATGCTAATAATGATTTTTACACTAGATGGGTTGACCTCAACATGAGCGATATCATCAAATATTGGTGTCGATATCCCACTAAGTTCTATCACCGACCATCTATATTTTTCCTGACCATGATTCTCGAGGATGTGTATTAGTACCTCATTGCCATTTTTTTTCAGTTGCATGGGCAAAAGAACGCTGAAGTATTTGAAAAAAAACTGAATATATATGCTCAACATGGTTGTTACCCTTGGTAAGAACTTCAATTCGGAAAATATATATATTTTCATTCGAGTTGCAACATCATGTGGGGCAATAAAAATCATCTTTGAGGACGAACCAAGCATCGAAATTATATATGTATGCATTTCTATTTGATGGAATTTTTACACAATATGCTTTCCTAGGAATGTATTGGAAATGGACCCCACAAAACAAGTTTCAATCTACTTCCATTGAAGATAATTTTCATAATCAAGTTTTAGAGGAGCATATGACAGGGTCATAGATCACTTATTCACATTCATATTCCATATGATATATGAGATCGATCCTCCTTGCATGACCAATCAGGTAAAGGATTCACTACATGATATCACAGATGGGTTTGCAGCGCCTAAGGGTGAATATATCATATGCTTTGGATGTCTAATCTTCCCTCATCACATGTTGCGATATGTGACCAATAAAGTGGTCTCGCAAGAAGTAGCATATTAGTTGGACAAAGGTTTGTCAATATTCCTTCACAGAATAAAAAAAACCCCTTGTCCCACCTTCCATTTGTGGATCATATTGTACAAACTAAAGAACCACAAGGTGGAAAGTGTATAAATACAAGAGTTTGATCACTTGCAATTTGTTGTTAAAAACTTTCATGGATGTGATCCCAGGAGATTGTGTAGGAATCATTGTGAAAGGGTTAGTTTCAATGGGGGATATTCATCAATGTATGTCGTAGAAGATGAGAAGGTGCACAACTGGTACAATATAGTTAGAAATACACATCCAAGATTTGAGGTCGATTCACCCCAAGATCCACCAGCTCAAGATGTGTAGGAATAGGAAGCACCACAGATAACCCCTAAATAAAATATTATAGCTCCTAGGAAAAGGATCAAGCATGATTCAGTAGGAGGAAGTAGTAGGAAATGGAAATTTGATCCTTTAAACACTGTAGTTATTCAAGATGAACATGATAAGAGGGAATTATAAGAAGAAGAGAAGAGGAATATATGTGAGTTACTTAGAAATCAATAAGAAGAAGAAGAGGAAAGAAGGAAACAAGAAGAGGAGAAACAAAGGCAGTCCCAGCAGGAGGAAGCAACACAGGGACTTGAGGAAGAACAATTGACTCAGGAGATAGAGGAATAGTTGGAGGAACGGGATACCATCCAACACGTAGATGATGAAACAGGTTCTCCAGAAGAACTTCCTCTCACGGGTGGGCATTTCCCATTTGGTGAAATGGTAATCACACCTCCACTTGAGGACAGGGTCATGGATGTGTTCAATGTCATGTTGATCGGCTCAAGAAGGGGATCGTGCAGAAGAGGTGGAGATACTTCTCAAATTATCCTCAAAACCCAATATCGGTATCTACAGAGAAGGTAATAACTTCCAATACTAGAAGGAATCCCAGGGAAATGATGGTGGATAATGTTTCTTTCACTACAGAAATGCGGGATAACTTCGAATATTTGTTGAGTGAGGATGCATGATTAAGGAGAGAGATAGTTGCAGTGAAGCTATAGGCGGAACACCTTGCTGCAGAAAATCAACATTTTCCTTCACACAACTTCAACATCGCAGAATGGAAATCATCCATGCAAGAGGAAATGGGGCTAATGGAGGACACCATGGCATGGTTGTATGATGAGATGATACTTCTACATTAAGTGGTGGCTCCTCTTGTTGTAATTCAGAAGAAATCATAAGAAGTATTGAAGCTCCTGAGAGGTTGACTTAGGATTGGGCTACCAAATACCTAAATGCGTCACCACACCTAGTTAGAAAGGATAGGATCATCGCTGAAATTGACCGAGTACAGTTGAGACTCCATCATCAAAATTACAATTTTCTTGGAGAATAGGTGACTAACACCATTTACGCTTATGGTCATATACACAATGGTTTTGAGTCTCTAGCACATAAACATGGGATGAATTCAGTAGGATCACTTGAAGAAATCAGAGGTAGAGAAATCATCTTCCAAGAGATTAAGCAGTACATAGAAAAAATTAACAAAGCATCAAAACATGAAGGCTTGGATATGACCAAAGACATTATTCTACAATATGCCATCACGCCAGTAAAATAACACATGAAAATTTTGTGGCTATGGAATAATGTGAAATCAAGTTCCAAGACTATATTTACAAATTAACTGGAGGTGAAGATGTGGTATCTAGCGGACTTGATGGTTCAAGTCAAAGACATCTCTATAGAGTTCATAGAATGGTTCACATGAGGAAGCAAATGATTTGTCAATTTGATAAGATTTTGTCCCATTATCATTTTTGTCTCACATAGCCACTGTCTCATATATAATTTTTCTTTTGTAATAAGTTGTATGTAATGAAGTCCAAGAGACACATGTGGAATGTGAAAATCCGCATATGGAATGTAAAGGCCATGTATAGAGTATGGAAAGTCATAGGAGTTGAAGAGTCATGAGGAAGCTCAAAGTTCATTGTCATTTGTTATAAATAGCTCCTCATAATTCAAGCTTTGGGAGGTTGGATTCTTGGAGTCTTTCCTTGGCTTCTCTTGTAGTGACTAGGATATAGATCATTCTTCGGAGAATCAAGTTGTGGATTCATTTTCCACTACTGGATCTAGTGTTTCATCTATGAAGATTTGTACTTGGAATATTTCATTCATAATAAAAATCTCTATGATCTAGCACTTCTTCATGCATGTATCATGGATATAGTAGGACTATTCTTATTATGTTTGTGATATATGTTGGTTTAAGTACATACTAATTCAAATAAACTAATTCGTTTCTTAGATATGGATATTGTTAAATAGGTGTTGTTATGCTTTCATGATTGTTGTTTATTGTGTGGACTAATATATATGTAATCAACAATCCTTTCTCTTCACTCTAGGGTTTCCCTTAGGATAATACTATTACTTCCCTAACTGCGGGCTCTTTTTCCTTTACCATTTGTGTAAGTTCCCTATGCACCTTACATTTGGTTTCACAAAAATCTTACATACTTGTTGCCCAAAAGAGGTGTTGTGATCTCTTGTGTATTTTTTTGTAAACAAGGTACATATTTGAAACCTTTCTAATGTTGGTCAGACCATACAGTCGAGTGGGACTCCTACACCAAACTATGTGAGGTCTAATTGGCAATTCACATCGGGGAGATCCCCTTACATGTTGGCGGCATCTAGCATCATCAATAGAACAACAGAAACCCTTATTTCTATAACTTCCAAGAGATCCTCCCTCAAGAAAGTTAAGGTATTCAAATCAACAAGAGTCAAATGAGGTCAAATCATATTTTCAGCCCTCTTATCCAAGTCTGCAACTTTGGCGTGCAATTTTCGGCCCTGTAACAACTAAAAAAACCCTAAATTTTTCACGTGTGAGAAAAGATGATCACTAAATTCAATTTTTGGTTTCTTCTTGAGATGCTTCCTTCTTCTAGGCCTTCGCTCCTTATTTTCTTCCTTTTCTTACTTTTTTTTGAGCTACAGTAGTGTGTCTCTAAATGATTCAAAGTCTCCTTATATATATATGCTTCTCGTGAGGTCGAATTATGCCTCTCTAGTATGAATTGTCACTGGTAGGGTCGACTTGTGCTTGGAGGCTTACTTTAACTTTCTAGACTAATAACAATGTCTTTTACATGGTACAACTTTCCTAATAGGGTCTTATACAAATGAAAAATAATATTTTGACTCAAGAAAAATATTCTTTTGACTAGAAAAGCCCTAAGAGCATGAAATGCATGCTTTACCTAGATGACCAATAAAAATAAAGCATGAAACCCATGCTTAAAAATAATATTTTTCTTTTTTATTTTGCTTGTAACATAATATACACATAATAAAATGAGTCCAATGAAAATTATGAAGATCAGAACTAATTACATTTTCCCACACCTTGATCCCCCTATTGTACTCATTTGGTGTTCATTATTGAAGCCAACTAGTAGGTCTGATGTTTTGTTCCCAATTACTCCCTACTTTAACTCAAGTTGAAATCTTGGATGGAGATATTTTTGTTGTGCACTTGCCACTTGTAAGTTCTCTCATGAAACTAAATTTCTCTAATTTAAATTATTACTCTTTAATTTCATACACCAGCCTCTTTTCTTAATGAGGTTAAACCATCCTTTGATTAATGTTTTTAATTGAACTCTATGTCCACTTCCCATTTTGTTATTAGAACACTTAAATTATTTGGATTTATTTTAAATACACATTATATACTTAATTTGTTTCAAACATGGCAAGGGAAGAGTTACTTATTTGGTCTAGCTTTTACAATTCTTCCCATTTTCCCTTTCTCAAGTTTTATTTATGATTTAATTAACTTTATTAAAAAAAAACTTACCACATTATGTGAATTTGTGCTCCTCATTACATTATCATCAACCCTTCATTATATTTCAACTTTCTCTTCCTGATGCCAAGGGTGTCGATTCATTTGTTTCCTTTAATAAATTCCCTTCAAATTTTGAAGGGTTCCATATCTCTTTCCCTTTAGGAATCATATGAATATGAGGGGGGAAATTGGGCACAATGATGAAGACCATTGGCATCTCTTATGTTTCCCTCTATGTTAAGACTAATCTTGTTTGGAATTGAGGAATATGCCTTGATGAAAACCCCCTAGTAAATCCTCGTGAACGACACAATCTGGGTTCCACCCTAACGACATCATGAGCTTCAAGACAAAGGTATCCCAACACCTTCCAGCCCAAGTCACGACGGGACTACTAGTGAGTGGAATCAAGGATCTTTTTCCTCCCCTCCCATAAAGTTCATCTATCCTTGTTACACGGATTAATCCATCTTGCGGACAAGAGCGATCTTCCTAGTACTCAGCGAGTAGCTAGAAACAAACATCCATTTGGAAACCTTTTTCTCTATATTAATTGCATTTCATAATTATTATAAGAAAGTAGAGAGGACATGCCCCTACCTTTAAATCCAAACGTTCGATGTAGTCTTTTGTCTCGTCGTTCCAAAGTGGCTTCTTCAATAAGTAGAACATACAATCAAAGACAAGACAAAAGAATCAAAGCATCTGAAACATATAATAATCAAGAAAATCTAACCCAACTTAGTAATCAAGGAGTCTAATTATTGATTTTATTTCAATAAGCATAAGAAAAAATTAATGCGAAAAATAGATCCATATGTATTATCTTGAATAAAAAGAATAATCTTACAATCTGATGCCTTGATGTCGTATAGATTTCTCCCGAGGTCCTGAACAATTGTTTCTCCTTCAGTTTGATAAGCTTTCCTCTCTGAATACCAGCATGGAGTTATAAACATAAGGGTGTGATCATTCTCATGCCAACAACAACTCACTAGTGTAGATAGTGTGCACTCTTGGGAATTCTCTTCAGCAATTCATTTACAATCTACCATTCAACCCAAAACTTGAGCTCAATTTATAGGGAAATGGAGGTAGTTTCAGTTCCATGAAGAGGGGGATGGATTCCTCTCGTGAAATGATTTGAGCTCCATGGACCAAGGGATAAGCTCCATGAGTGGAGGGTTAAATCTCGAACTGATCGCGACTCTAGAAGCTTCCAGTTGGGAGAATATTCGACCAGCTAGGCTTCTACAATTTACTTTTTCCTTTATTTTTCTTTTCACGAGGGTGCACAGGTAATAGTGGAAAAACGTGTGGGGGTTGCTGCATTTTATAGACCAAACATCAGCGCATGTGTAGGAAAAGGCTAGAAAAAGCACATAGGTAGACTTTTAAGGGTTTTACAGAGCTTTTCTCCAATTCCAAGACTTGATTCAGGAAGATTAACATTTTTTACCTCTAAGGGAACATGATATAGGTGGTGATAGACCCATATGAACAACAAAATTTCATGGTGAAAAAATAACGTGTAATAGATTGCCCCCTAAAGTGCGAAGTTTGAGGTTATTCTGAAGAGTGAAGTGCTTTATCATTCCGAGGATTGGATTGGAGACACCAGTCGAAAACCTGTAAAAACATTCAATGAAAACATATCTATATATATCATTGCTGAGGTAGGAATTCCCATACTCAGATCAAAACTAACTAAATTTTCTAGTCACCAGATATGGTTTCAATATTACATCAAAAGTAGACACAGTATGGGTGCAACAATCTGTCATGAGTAGTCTACTATATCATGAATAATAAAACTCCTCGCAACCTGGATGGTGGAAACTAGATCCAGGGTCTTGATTTCCGCTTCCCAAACTAGTACGAATCTGTCCATGTGATTGATTGTGTCAAAGTCGAACATGGTAAAAACCACTTGATTACCATTCAATGATGTGAATCGTTAACAAGTGTGAGAGAAACCACCAATAATGACAATGGATTTCAAAGTACTCCAGTACAATCTATGAAGTGTGAATGAATGATTTGCAATCGAACACTCATAGAATCATTCAATCGAAGGACAATGATGCAACCTATCGTCGAAGGCGAGAAACCTGCCATTAGGGCATCCAGATCCCAAGGTACTGATAGGATTCTAGATCAACTTTCTAGATGATGAGCTGATGTCGATAGAAAATGACCCATCATAGGAAATCCCATGACACAAAACCATTAGATCAAATTTTGAAGAATTTTTTGCAAGTACTGACTCAGGGATGGTCAACGTGAATGGAGAAAAATGTTTGCAATGAATGGTTTATTTGAACTCTCTCTTAAACACATAATGACATTGTATATGGCTTTGTAGCATTTGACCTAAAGCTAATACCCAGAAACTAGCTGAAGACTTTCAATGTGGTTCAATTAACTATTAGACAAAGGATTTCCCAACCCAAGTACAAGTGTGACAAAGTGTCGTGTTCAAGAGTGGCATGTTTCTTTTTAAAACAAGGGTGAAAATTGGATTCTTTTTCTCTCTTTTTCCCCCACCATCACTGGCAAGTACATCTTTATTTTTGACAAGCTTGAGGAGGACAAAATTTTCTTGATTGTGTAAGCTCATCCTTCAGATGAGTCCATATTAGTATTAAAATCAAACCCTAAGAAGGAGTGGTTTGGTCTTGTTTGTAATCAACAGGTCCTTCAATGTTAAATTTTAATGAGTCTAGTATAGGAGAAACTTGACGTTTTTTCAGTTTTAGGGAGTCAGAAGAAAAACACAAGTAAACTCCATGATTGTTTTTTTTCATAAATTTAGTCTCTCAAGCCCGAAAAAGGATAAAATAATACATGAGAGAACTCTATTGACCCTGATTAGTCAATGTATACATTTTTCGTAATTAGTCCATTTCAGTCCGAAAAAGGGGTAAACTTATACTGAAGGGATCACTGTTCATTTACTTTAACGAGTTCAAATAGTCAAGTACTCGGCGATATTTTCACATTTCGAGAGTTTGAAAAGGGCTTAAAAGAGAACTCGAGGGTTTCTCTTTTTCGTAATTTTACAGAGCCCGAAAAAGTGATAAAATTATACTCAGTGTCAAAATAATTCTTTTCACCAAAAAATCTTGTATCCTGCACAAAAACTCAAAATATTACACATACCTATTTCCAAAAAGTAACAATATTTAAAAATGACCTTTTAAAGTGAAAAATAAATAAAATAATAATATTTTGTTCACTTAAAAACTATAAAAAGGGGTTAAAACAAATAATTTTCACCTTTTGTGTTCAGAGCAGTACATTTGAGAGCTTTTGGCTAAAAAATTCTGGAGCATATATCGGGAGAATCAACCGTCCATTTCTCGAATCGTCAGAACTAGGTAATCCACATCATCCTTATCTTCATTTCTATCTATTTCATTTTTCATTTTGATCCTTTATTTCATTTTTAGGATGATTTTGTGTTTTAAAATGTGCTCTCGGGGGTCTACGGGCAATGCATATGATAACTGCGAACCCTGATAATTTTTAAAAAGAAAAATTATTGGTTTGTCGCAGTTTCTAGGTGAAGCGCATGTGGACGTCCGCACTATCTGCACACATAACCTGCGGAGGTGCCATGAACATTTCAAAAACTCAAATTTGTCTTTAAAAAATAGTTCAAATTCTCTTCCAAATGGTTTTAACTATTAAATGTGTTTATTTGTAGGTTGTTTCACCATGTTGGAGTGGCGAGAATGTGAACATGAGCTCATAGATAATGAAGCTATGGATGACAATACAACCATGACTTCATTGAAGAATTGCGGTTTATACAAATTCTAGGCTATCCAAGGGATGAAATCACAAGTGGAGTTAATGGTTTGGCTTGTAAATATGTGGGATGTTCAAGACCAATACTTCATAATCAGTGACCACCGGCTCGAAATTGAGCTAGAGGAAATTTATGTCCTTACCAGATTGTCCCGGAGAGGAAGAAGCATATCATTATTTGGGGCTAGACAAGGAGGTCTTCCTACTGTCAGTTACAAAGAACAATATTTTAGCAATGAGGTAGATTTGAAGGATGATCGCATAGATATTAAAACTATATTGTGATTGGATCTCAAAGTGATAGCATTTACAGTAACCAGATTGTGCGGGAGTGCAGCTCCTCATGTGGCTACTAAGTCACAAATGCAAACAGCATTCGAGTGTCTTGGAGGAACCATATTTAATTGGTGCGAAGGAGTATTGGCCAACATTAAAGGCCAATTTACTAGAGCGAAGAATACGAAGTTGAAAAACTTTGGATATGGTGCCATTCTCATTTCATTTTCTTTAGAGATAATTATGCTTCTCATTCCTCAGCTGATTCCAGTAGATAGTGGGTCTCCTCAAGAACCTCAGATGGTGTGATGGGTGTCACTAATGGCTCGCCATGGTGGCGAGGGTGGCTTAGTAGTTTGGTTTAATCTGGAAAACTTCATGTGGATTAGGAACCAAGTCTTCACCATTGAAGACTTTCCTTATGCAGGAATGGATTACAGGGGTGATCCTGAAACATCTTTGCCTCCATGGGCATAGTGGGACGAGAGAGGTCAATGAATTATTTTGGTGTTTTTAATCTAATTTTTATTTTATTTTTATCATCTAATACTGACAAAAAAAAATTGAATGCAGATGTCGGTCCACAACGACCAGCAACACTTCGCCATTTTGATAGGCGGGAAGCATAGCCTGTAGCACCTCCACAAAACCAGGCAATAGAGATCCTAGCAGACATGGAGCACAACCTTGAGAGGTTGACCATAGACATTCTTGAGACAGGAACAGATGATATCCCTCTCTGGCTTCAGAGACACGTGACAGGTGTTCCAGGTCCATTCAGGAGATTTTTGCGCAAGGTGGCACATGCTATAGTCTATTACCATGATCATCATCACGGATAGTAGATGATAATTGTAGATTGACATTTTTACTTTTTGTATCAGTATCTATTAGATCATAAGGTGTTTGAACCTATGATCACAGAAGATGTAATATTTTTTGAACACAAACCTATCTATGCTAATGATATTACTACTTTCGTTCTCTAAGTATCTTGTTCAACATGGAATGAATGTTGTTTTGGTTTAATTTGTTAATGTTGCAAATGTCTATTTAGAAAACTATTAGCTAGTGCATCGGCCAATGTGTTTAAATTTCTTGAAATATGTTGATATTCAATATAATCAAATTGTCGTAGCAAGAGATGAACCTTCAAAAATAATCTTAATAACACTGGATTTATAATTGCATAAACTCTGTTTAAAAATAATACAATGAGTTATGAATCCAACCTAATGATCAAACGTCGAATACCAAATGAAATGGAATTATATAATAACTCAATGACTGCACTATATTCTGCAATATTGTTCGTTGTTTGACCAAGGCATATCCCATGAATAGAAACTAATTCATCAGTTGGTGAATAGATAACCCAAGCCGCAGAAGAGATATTCTGTGTACTACGACAGGAACCATCAGCAAAACCAATGTATGCTTGAAGGGATGTCGACATCTGCAATATCAAGGGTAATCAAGATAAGCAGCAATATTAGTACAAGCAAAACTAATCTAGGCACACTTGTCTAATCTAAGGCACACTATTCTTAAAAGTAACTATTGTACAAGAGATATCTTCACACAAAAGTCAAGCATAATATCTCTTAAGATAAATACCATTTTTGGGATTATCTAAAGAGGCCCTGTCATAATCAATTAATTCATAGGCTCCTTTTGCAAGCACACACTTGAAAATATAGGGACCATGACACATTGGTTCGAATTTTCCAGCACCTATCTTATCATTAGCTTGATCGTATTATAAAACTAGGTCGCCTTTTGAATAAATGCGAGGGTTAACACTTTGATCATATTGAGCTTTCACACGTTTTTTATGAGCTTTGGTAGCCAATGCAGCGGTGCGCCGAGTCTCATCTAATTGTGCTAAGTATAAAAAGTGTTTTTCCTCTTCAGAGGTAGCTAGTAACAACTCAATAGCTAATTTGAGTGATGGTATTTCACATTCAATGGGTAACACAGCTTATAAACCATAGACAAGTTGAAAAGGAGTGAAACCTGTGGCAGTTTTTGCAGAGGTTCGGTATGCCCATAGTGTCAAAAAAAGCATGGTGTGCCAATTTGATTTGTGAGTTCCAATAATCCATTTAATCATGATGGTTAAAACTTTGTTGACGGCTTCAACTTGACGATTAGCCTGTGGGTAATACGGAGTAGAATTATCATGACGTAGGCCAAGTTGATCGGAAATTTTGGTCACCATAATATTTCGAAAATGACTCCCATGGTCTATGATAATAGCTTGAGGCACACCTAAATGAGAAATCACATGATTGAATACGAAAGTAGTTGTAGTTTTTCCGTTAGTTGCAAATGTAGTCATCACCTCGGCCCATTTGGTAAAGTAATCTACGACAAGAATAATATACCCATGCCCCCCGACCGAGTGAAGGTTACATGTAATGAAATCAATGCCTCATTTCGCAAAAGGACCGACAAAAATGATTGGTTGAAGAGGAGCTAGAGGTGCACGCATATTTCGATCAAAAATTTAGGAGTTGTGACATTTTCGGACCGCAATGACACAATATTTGAATAAGGATGACCAAAAATAACCAACGCGCAATATATTTTGGGTTGTGGCAAACCCAGACATATGATCACCACACGCTCTAGAGTGGAAATCATTAAAAACCTTTTTAGCCTCTTCGTGAGTTATATAACGTCGGAAAATAGAATCTTCACCACGATGATAAAGAGTGTCCCCAACAATATTGTATTGCTAGGATTGATATCGGATTCTCCGTCGATCTGAACGTGAAATATCTAGGTGAAAAGGTTAGGTTTGAATATATATAATGATATCTCCATACCATGGGTCTAAAGTACTGATGAGAAACATAGATTCATCGTCGATGGGATTCTCTACCATGGTTTCTGTATCAGTATTAGGAAAGTCACACATAAGCTCAGCAAACAATAGTGATTTCTTTGATTTAGATTTCTCGAATTCCAAAAGTCTTGTAGGATGACAATCCATTTAGAGTATTTTCCCCTGAGTAATTGTTTTGCCAAGATATCCATTATCGGGTTGCAATTATATATCACAGTTGTTTTACGTAACAATATGTAGTGATAGAATCGTTGGACAGCTTAAACTGTTGCCAAGGCCAATTTCTCCACATGCAAATATTTGATTTCCGTCAAATTGAGGTTTCAACTTAGATAATAGATAAAAATTTCATTGTGAGATTCATCCTCATAAACCAAGACCATTCCAATGGTGGAATTAGAGGCATCTAAGTATAAAAATTAATCCTGGTGGTAATTGGGTGGATGCAATATCGGTGCATGGGTCAACGTGTGTTTTAGTGCATCCAAAGAGTTATCAGCAATCTCATCCCAAATAAAAAGAACACTTTGTTTCAACTCCAGAGTTTTCTTTCCCTTGCAAACTCTAGAGTTGGTGAAGAGTGGAAGGAGGAGGTAAATTGATAATAGCCTCAACCTTCCACGGGTCGACATGAATTGCATCTTTCAAAATGATGAATCCAGGTAATCATCCTGATTGTACACAAAAAACACATTTGTGTGGGTTCAAACGAATTTTTTAATGCCTACATATCATGAAAATAGCTCGTAAGTGTGTAGGATGATCGTCTCTGCGTAAATAATGAGTAGGTAAATCATCCAGATAAGGTTGTACAATATATTTTATATCATGAAAAGCATAAGACATAGCTCTTTGAAAAGTTGCACCAACATTTTTTGATCCGAAAGGTAATTTGCAATAAGAAAATGTCCCCAAGGACATATAAACGTTGTTTTTGGTTGATCAGGGAGGAGTATGTTGATTTGATTATAGCCATAAAATCCATCCATAAATGAGAATATTTCATTTCCAGCGCAATCATCAATAATTTGGTCGATATAGGGTGTAGGATAATTGTCTTTTGGACATGCTTTATTAATGTCCCTATAATCAACACATACTCTTATAGTCCCTTGTTTCTTCGTAACGGGAACTATGTTATATACCCAATTGGTCAAGGGAATTGGATAAATAAATCCTACTCGTAATATATTCTCAACTTCAACTTTGATAGTTGCAGCTTTCCGCGGATGTATTGGACGTAATCTTTGTCTAATAGGCTTGGCATCCAGGTATGTCTTAATTTCATGAATGACAATCTTAGGATCGACATCTCTTAATAAGACCAAGAAAAAATGTCTCGGAATTCTTGAAATAGGGCTTTGTAAGTGTTAATCTCTTCCATCCTACAATAAGCACCTATATGAATGTTTTCATAATTCCAGGTTTGACTGATATGTCGATAGGAACAGTTGCAGAATTATTTCCCAAATTAGTCTCAGAATCTAAATGTGTAATAGATATGGGATTATGTGGTTCCTTGACATAATCAATCGTAAAAATAGACGAAAAATCATTTTCAAATTTATCAAGATCAGGTAAAAATGAAGATCTATGATGTAGATCATCCCCAGGTAATTCATCCAATGACAAAATTTCTTGAATACTTTAATCAGTGTGAAATACATGTTGAAAGGGATCAGAAAATGATGTCAAGGCTGAGCTTGATAAGGAAGAGGATTCTTCGTTGATCACATTCATTTGATCAGGAGTATTTGAAAGTGTGTCGGAATACGATTGTACTACTACATATGCCTTTTCAAAAGGACTCAAAGGCATATCACCATTGAAAGAGTGCAATTCTGATTCTAAAGGCACTACCCAAGTGTCATCAAATGGTATAGTGCTTGATGAGATCATATCGATGTTGGAAATTATGCATGGTACGTTGGGTGGAGGTATGGAGAAAGTTCCCATGAGAGTGGAATCCTTCACTAGTCCTACACTGTTAAACACACACATGGTGGAGGAGAAGGTAAAACACACACATAGAAATATAAGCATGAGTTATTCATATTATTCACCATAGATGTCTATTTATGTGACATTGGTGTGACCCTTGGATTCATCTTCCAAGGTCACTTGGACTCCTTTGTGACTGTTCGCCTTCCACACCTTCCCATAGAGGATTAGGTGTCCAACATTCCCCCCCTTAATCCAAAGGGGTATGTGTGAGTCCAAGAAGAGAGTTGTAACACAAATATGCAAAGTATGCATGGCAGCACTTAGGCTGAATCAACTCTCTGAAATGTTGGCATAAATAGGTGCTTTAAGGATGACCAACAACACTGGAACGCAACGCTTATTGCAGTTCCCGGAACTCTTCCAAATCTGGCAAGAATCTGAGGGCTTTTGCTAGAGGAAGTGTCCCTCATATTTGAAGAGGGAGACCTTCAACCTAGAATAAGGGAGGTCTACAACCTGTGATGGTTTAAGGATGACCACCAACACTAGAATGCTTGATGCATTTCCTAGAACTCTTCCAAAGCTGGAAAGAAGTTGAAGTCTTCTACTAGAGGAAGTGTTCTGAAAGAGGAATAATATCAACCTCACATAGATGGTTTAAGGTTGTCCACCAAAAAAAGGCATGCTCATGGGCATCCATGTATCTAGCTACAACTTTGAATCTGGAATGACGAATTGTGGCTTAGGCTCGCTTGAATTGCTATGTCTCTGGCTACAACTCTGAATCTGGAATGAGAGATTGTGGCTTAGGCTCGCTTGATGTGGCTTTGAAACTTGTATATGACCACCATTTTCCCCCCTGTCAGGTACAAGGTGATATGATGGCGAAAAATCAACTACAAGATTGTTCAATATTCGAGAACAAGTTCTGATATGTGACTTAAACATCTTATCTTGGTTGTTGATGCCCATTGCCAGGAAGCGATCCATCCAGGATGAATCTTTGTTCTTGCAGGAGGCTTGTTTCTGAAGCATTTGTGTGAAGAATGGGTGTGTCGACCATATTTCTTGCATGGGTGAAGATCAAAACAGTGATCTTTCATATGGCCAACTCGATCACATTGTTGGCATTTTTCAATCTGTTGTTGCTTCTTTGGAAGGGGAGCAGGATCTGGAAGAGCTGAATGTGAACTGTCATGAAGAAATCCGATGCTTTGAAATTTAATGTGATTGGAGTAATTCGAAATATGAAAGGACAATTCCTTGTCATATCCAAGACCAGTTATGTGTTTGTTGTGGACAAGCTCTTCCCAAGGTCTGATGATGGGCTTGGGAGGTGCATGATGCATTTCTGCATCTTTCTGCACATCTGCTCCTGAAATGGGTACTGAATGTGGACCAACCTCAACTTTATATTCTTGTTGCTGATGGGAGTCCCTCTCAAGTTTCTGAACAGAAACAGGTTCAGAATGATGACTCCGTTGTTGTAATTCTTCTTGTTGTAGATGAGATTCAAGCTCCAAAAACTCAATCTGTTCTTGTGCATTTTGAAAATAGGTTTGAATATTTGTGAGAGTGTATTTACTGATTTTAACTGTGCTTTCAGTAGTTGAAACGATTATAGTTCTTAATAACTCTAATAAATTGTCAATTCTGACCATTTTATCAACAATTGATATGATAATGGAAAATATACCCACTTCACTCTTAATTATAAAAAAACAACACCATATGAGCATATAAAGTTCCACGCATTATATCCTCCATATATCCCATACACCATGTGACTCAACCATTAAAAATTTTCTCAAGAAATTTCATGTCACTTTCACTTTATTATTCCATATATTATCACTCTTATCACTCCAATTTCTTGTCACGTTCACTTTATTATTCCATTACAAATAATATATTATCACTTTAATAATATATTTTTACTCTTATCACTCCTTTTTTTTGAATAAAAAGCACAATTCTTGAAAACTCAAGCCACATGTAAATCTAGGGTATTTCAATGATAGTCAAAAAAATTTAATGCACAAGTGAGGTTTCTCCAAATGATGGTCTCGATGGAGGCAGAGAGAAGTACGCACAGTAATAAAAATGGTTTAATGCACATATTCCCAGTACACGATCCTATCACATACCGATCTTCAAAGGCTTTTCAATGAATGACATTTAGCATGTAAGGAATCTTGCATACTGTTGAAATGAAATGACTATACACTAGATGCAGGATTAACACCAAGACATTGTATACTCACGTATGGATTGAGCTCATTAAAACCATAAATCCAGGCACAGAGACTGCATAAACATCGTACGCACTACGCATAAATTTTCACTATTCAAACGCAGGTGAAAATGTAGAGATTGAACGCACTCACTGCACACAAATTCAAGGAGAGACACTTTTTATTCCTTGATCGACTCCCATTAACAATAACGAATCCTAGTTTTCGCGTTAAATGACTCATATATGTGCCACAAATTTAGTTTTAGGTGAGGAATATCACTTCTTATTGTTTCCCAAAAATATTTCTTCAACTTCCTTAACAATCACGTTATCCACTAGCTCTTTGCATAATACACGGTCGCTCTAAGGAATTCCAACACTTCAAAAATTTGGATAGGTTTCGTGCACAAGAGATCAATTTAATGGGGACACCAACATTCAACAAAACTATTGTGTCAACTCACCATTCAAATATAGTATATTTGTCACAACTCCTTTCTGGATAGAAAGAGCCTTGTCAGCCGAGAAACTCCACAAGAAGCATCCTCACGACCCCCACCAATGTAGCCAATCTCAGTGCATTCATCACTAGCAGTGACTAGGACCACGTTCTTCAAAATATGGGATCGAGTTCTTCTTTACAACTTATTTATTTGAAACAAAGTATTAGAGGCATGCTTTTACTAGCATGGGAAATGGACAACATAACGATCACTGAAATTGAGGTGCGACAGAGGGTAGGCCAGGAAGGAGGGCCAACCAAAGGGAAGTGGGAGTAGAGCAGAGGTAACGGAGGCTACGGTGAGGGAGGAGAGCTAACATAATGGAGGAGCAGAAGCCTGCGGTGTTGACTACGCGTAGAGGCTACTTTAGTGGGATTCAGTATGGTGACGAGGAGAGAGTACATGGAGATGAGTGTATAAGGGGCCATAGGAGCTGAGAGTTGTGGGAGGCAGGAGAACTGTTGAGAGGATTCGTGGGAGCACCTAGAGGAGTCAGGTTGGAGGTGTTATGGGCAACAATGTGGAGTGCCGAGACTGCATGTTGGAGGAGTTGGGTAATGGGTGGAAAGGAAGCATTGTGTTGATGAGAGGCAGTGCATGTTGATAGAGGATGTGTATGATAGTTTCAAGATTGTGGGTATGCCAGAAATGCATAAAGAAATCTGAATGGTGCGCAGAATTTGCAATGGGTAGTGAGACAGTTCTACCAGGAGCATGCAGACTGGGAGAGGGAGTTACAAGGGTAGGAACACCAAAAATAGATCTAGTCATAAAACCACTGACTCACAATAATTAGGTAGGGCAAGAATAGGAATACACCTGAAGCTCTGATACCATGTTAAACACACACATGGTGGAGGAGAAGGTAAAACACACACATAGAAAGATAAGCATGAGTTATTCATATTATTCACCATAGATGTCTATTTATGTTACATTGGTGTGACCCTTGGATTCATCTTCCAAGGTCCTTTGTGACTGTTTGCCTTCCACACCTACCCATAGAGGATTAGGTGTCCAACATACACCAACATCTTCGTATGGGATAGTTTTTTTTCCAACATGCTGGATATTGTCTATAGAAGCAGGGTCGGATGAATAGTATGACAACTGTTCAATTTTCACAAGCCTTCCCTTATGAGGAAACATGATTACTCGAAATACTGAAAAAATGACACTAGTCATAGCATAAGACCAGCGACGACCCAAAATAAGTTTATAATCAAGAGGGGCATCAACAAATTCCACATCTAAATTAACGGTTTTGCCTTCTACTTCTATAGGTAGATCCTGGAGTATTCTGTATGGATGAAATCCTCTTCCATCAAAGGCTTTAAGGATAGTCGGTGATTGGTTGAGTGTTGGAGAACCAAGGTTTTTCCAAAATTTTAACGACATTATACACGTAGATTCCCCCTCATCAATAACAGTACGAAAACCTCGTTTGGATTTGACTAATACTAGAATCTGAAAAGTCATCTAATGAGGGAATCTCGGTGTAAAATTTTCGAGATCAAGGACCATGAGGTTCAAATCTTGAGGATCAATAGCTCCAATAGCTGATAATAGTAATTTCCTTTGTGCTGGACATGATTGTAGCACTTCTAAAGCCAGCATTGCTGAAGGGGATATCGCCAAATCTTCAACAATGTTGTAATTATGAGAAGCTCTCGCATGTGGATTGAAAGTTGACTTTCGAAGTACACCTTTAGCAGGAAGTTTAATCACTAGATCAGGATTAGGTTTCTCGATTTGAAGTGGTTTGAAAACTGAAGGAGGTATAGCTGGTGCTTGACTAGAATTTTCTATCTCTTTACCAGTTACAGGATTTTTAGTTCCATAGTCTTGAGATCATGTCGCAACCATAACTTGAGACATCATTAAAATATCTACTGATGAATTTGAAGAAGATCCTATCATTTTACTATCTTGAGTGGGAAAAGGATCATTCATGACAGCGAGTGTGGGTGAACTTTTGGCAAAATTGGAGACCTCGGACTGATGTGGACACTCTTTGGTATAGTGATCCTCGTCACAGATAAGACAAGGATAATGAGGTTTATGTTTTTCATCAGTTGGTTCGTTCTTTTCTGTTTTCTCTTTGGGAGATTTATTTTGTTTTTTTTTATTCTTTCCTTTCTTCTTATTACCGGTTTTAGATTTAGCAGTGGATGAGTCTACAACATGAGTGTTGGCAGAAGTTTCAAGGGAAGAATCTCCTTTCGATGAATCTGGTAAAGTTATAATGGGAGAAGTAGATTTGGATTACTTATTCTTACTCTTGTTAGTGCTAATTGTACCAATTACACCGTCTGCAGGATGAGAACCAGAAGGAGTTGCAGTTATTTGACCTAGACGCAGAAAGTCAGGAATTTTTTTGTATAAAGTACCAGACTGTGTATATACAAGGTCTAAGTACTGCGCTTGAGCTATGGCCTGTTCTTCTGTAACAATACCTCCCTTAGCTACATCTTCAGTAAAATTTAGAAGTAATGATTTGATAAACCATTCTGCCAAGATTTGATCCGGAATGAAAACTTTCACTAAACATCATCTACGTCTCCATTCATGTATGTGATCTGAAATGTATGTAGACATAATTTGTTTTAATGAAATTAAGGGTTTTGTTCCATTGTCGTAATGGACTGGCAACTGAAACTGTGTTAAGAAAGTTTTTGCTAATGCGTTGAAATTGTTGAATGAGCCACGTGGTAGTTCAATATACCACTTTGCAGCTAAGCCTATCAATGTTCTTTGAAACAATCTCAATCGAATGGAATCATTGATTAAAGAGTTGGATGCACACCAAAGGTGATAATTCATCACATGGTTTGAGGGGTCTTCTTCTGATTTACCTTCAAACTTAGGAATATCACTGGGCAACTTATTCGGCATTTGCGGCCAAAACAGAAGATAATAAATCAGATCGTTCATGAGGCGCGACAAATCTGGCAAGTCCAAAGTTGCAATGAATGGTAACCGACGGTTAGGGTCCTGTTGATCAAACTGATAACCTTGAGGAACAATACCAGTACTAGGAGGAGTATATCTAGGGTAGCCTGGAATATCCTGCGTGGTTGGGATTGGAATACCTCCAGGATAACCAGGGTTAGCCGTACCAAACTAAGGTTGAGTTGGTATCTGATATGTGTAACCACGGTACGGTGATGTTGGTATACTATATTTTTTCCTAAAGGTCCATATTGATACTTCCCTTGATATGGTTGATAAACAAACTCACCTGTATAAGGTTAGCTTGTTATAGTTGTACTTGTACCAGGTTTCCCTGCAGATGTTTGAACAGTAGTTTGAACTGTAGGTCCAGGTTGATGAGCAATGACTTGAGGGATTGGTTGTGATACAGTTTTCATCGTTACTTGAGGGGCTATAGAAATATGGGTTGCAGAAACTCTAGGGATAGGTGTACTAGGTTGTTGAACAAAAGTTGATGCAGCAGTTTGGATAGGAGTTCTAGGTGTACTCGGACCAAGTTTTTGATTATTACTAGGTGCAGATGTATAACTTGAAGCGTAGGTTGGATAGGTTGTTGGATTTGAGTGTAACCAATTGGTTAACAAGGCTGATTATAAGGTACTTACACAGTAGGCTGAAAATTATGTTGATTCAACGATGGATTCCACATTGTGTTAACTCCGGGATAAGGAGTTCCCATTAAAGGTTGTGATGTGTAAGGTTGGCCATAACCAGGTTGATAATTTGGAACGTAAGTTTGATAATTTGCTGAATAATTCCCACTAAAATATTGACCTCCATGAAACAATTTTTGTTCTTGATAAAATTGCAACCCCAAAGGAGGTTTTTGTCCTTGAAAACGTTGTTTCCCTAGCATAGGGTATTGCCCTTGAAGAGGTTGTGGCCCTAGAATAGAGTATTTCCCTTGAGGTTGTGTTGAAGCCCCGAAAATCGGGTCGACAACAAGGGGGATACCCACCCGGTCTGAACCTTGGTTAGCAGTTCCTTTTCTGTTTGGTGTAGTGGGTCCGACTGGGGATAATGGGACTAGTTTCCCAATGTGTGTGTGTGTGTGTGTTTGAGATTTGATATTTCTTTTCTAAAATTCCTAAGTAAAATGCTTTTAATCTATTTCTAATCTAGTCATATGCAAATTGTATTCTAAGAAATATCTAATTCTAAACTAACCCGGGATGTAATATTTCAATATATGCGATCTAAAAGGATTTCAGATAACAATTGATAATAAATATCATTCAATTATTATGAGAAAAGAATTCAATAAAGATAAACTATTTCACATAAAAAGTTAGATGAAACAGTTGTGGAAAACATATCGCATATTAATTTATTCATATATCAAGTACAAATAAATAATTATCACCGTACAAAAATGCCAAATGATAACTCAGATATTCAAACATTAACATATAAACAACTAAGCATAAATATTGCTTTTATCATAGAAACAGAAACAGTTAAGAGATAGAAATACCATTTATAACTGGTTCTACTCATGAGCTAGAAGCAATAATGATTTATCTCTTTCTTAATCCAACATCTATCAAGAGTACATAAATGCAACATCAGTAACAGATATTAGACACAGATATCAATAAATCTCGTTCCATTCATTCATCAAAACCTCCTCTGAGGGCGCATAAGTGCATGTTCTGAGGATAAGTTTTTGACAAATTTTAGGACCCTTCTCTAAATGCATGAGAAGGGTTTAAATACTAATAACTAAAATCTAAAAATAGTTTATTACAAAAATTTAGGATTCGGTTTAAATGACCGTCCTTTTCCTAGGCAAAAATATAGTAAAACTAAAACTAAATCTAAAAATAAAGACTATCAGCTATCTACTTATGAATTTGATCTTTGATCTTGCAAGCATCCAGCATTGCTTTGAGAAGAGGCGGTTGGCCGACTTCAGATTTCAACTGCCCTGAAAAGACAGAATCGGAAAGTGTAGGAGCAATTTTCTCAGCAGAATTAATGATGCAACTAAGCGCACTGCATTGACTGTGGGGTTTTACTAGATATGTCCAATAAGAATCCCAGTTTAATCTTGTCAGTTCTTGAATTGACTTTGCCTTTTCATCAGCCTTTTGCCTCCATTCTGTTTGTAATTGCTGTGCTTGCAGAAGGTGTCCCGGAGTAATATCTGAAACCAAATTAACTTTGTGAAAATTTTCATTCACACAATCAGTAATATTTCCTGCTACTGTAGCTGCTTCCTCTGCTGCATTTTCTTCTTCTCTGAGCTGTACATCCCAATTGTTGAAAAGCAGTTCTTTATGACTATCCTTGATGATCGGTGCTCCTGCTCTTATTCCTTCCTCTGTCTTTTTCCATGCCATATAATTAGTAACTCTTTCATTAGTTAAATCATAATCATGTTGTAATTCTATGACATGATTAGTGATTTTATCACTTTCTTGACAAAAAGAGTTGTATTGCGAGATTTTCTGGCATAATATGTCTTGTTGTTGCAGTAGTTGTTTGTTCAAGGAAACAGACTCTGTAATAAACTCTGGAAGCTTAGGGTCGTATTTGTGCTCTTCTTGGATAATCTGTATTTGTTTCTCTTTATCTGCCAAACTTTTCTGATAATCAATTTGCATCTTTTGAAGCTCTTGCTGTAACTCTTCAAGTTTTATTTGTGCTTCACTGTTAGCACAGGCTTGTTGCAATTGTTGTTGCAGAGCTTGTATCTGATCTTCTTTTTCATTTAATAATAGCTTTACCTAAAATGATTTATCAATAGTTGGTGAGGCATAAGCTCCTGTAATCTGAGATAGTTTGGCAAGATTGTTAGTTGGATCCGTAGTAGGATCCTTCCATAAGACATCCAATTGTTCTGCTTCAGTAGAGATTGAGCTCTCTAGCTTTCTCTTTTTTCTCTACTTCCTCACTACTGCTTTATACTGCAGGCTATAGAATACGTCTAGAGGAGGAATGTCCTTTATATTGAGTACAATTTCAGAAGAGGGAGTGATAGGTATATGCTCGGTTTCTGTGATGGTGCCACCTATTCCCATGCTCAAAACCTTTTTTTTCTGTACAGGGGTCTGTATATTCTGTCCTTCTACATTAAGAAATTGATTAAAAGTTTCCCATTCTTTTTCCAATTCAGTCCTGACTGTCGGTTGCTGTATATTGAGAGATGGAAGATTCAACTGTGGAGTGGAAACAGTCTGTTGTTGTGAAAGCTCTTTAGATTGCTTTGTATCCTTCACTGAGCTTTCATCATTATCAATATTTTTAGAATGCTCAGAAGTCTCTTTGTCAGACTTCAACTTAGACTTTTCTGTATTTGATCTGCCACTAAGACTGACACTAGGAGTAGGTTCCCTTGCGGGTTCCAAGCGTAAATTTTCCAAAGGGACAGTAGTTAGTATTCTCTCTCTGTAAACTTTAAATTCCTGAAAATATTCTGGGGATAATTTTGTTTGAGCTAAATGCAAAACTTCTTTAAATGAACATTTTGTTTGAAACATATCATCAAAAGGATCTTCTTCTCCAACAAACACTCTTACTTTGATTGCAGTGGTCAAATTTTTAACAACATCAATTGGATCAAATAACCTTCTTGAAAACTTGAACAGTTGTAAGCATGTAATATTGCTTACCTCTTTGAATGCATGACCAACATCAAACAATGAAAATGCTCCACAGGCTACGGGAAATTGTGGCCAAATTCCCATCTTCTTCTCCTTTAATTCCTTTGTCAAACCTCCTTCACCACAGGTTTGATAAGCAATCTCCCGAGCTACAAGTTTATCCGGAACATACAGGGGTAACACATGGGGGGAAGCAGAGCTTCCAAAAACCCTCACATAAGTAAATAACTCTTCTCCGAACCATCTTGCGACAGGGAGAATGTCAACTTCTGCTTCCGGGGATAACCTTGGAGCATCCTTATTATACAATATTCTGTACAGAGGCAGCATTATGCCATGGCAAATTTTGTAAAAATGAGGAACAAAATTTGATTCCCACAACTCTTTGTGATAGACATGAATAGGCAAGGGATCATGAATTGTCCATTGCCAACCCATCAAAGGGAATTTAGAAACAAAACAAATTGAATCCATAACATAGGAAGATAGATAAAAAGGAGGATAAATCCTCTGGGAAATAGTCTGTTTGGACCAGTAATTAAAAATGGCAGTGGCTAAATTATCAGACAAGATTTTGGCCCAGTCCACAATTATAGCATTAACAGCGGCATTCAACAAAGGGAGCCATTCAGGTAAGACCATATTTATGTCAGGCTTTACAAAAAGCCTGCATAACATAGCAGCAGCAAAAACAATATGGAGAGGTGAGTGAACCAGTACTGTACATACCGTGTTTGTTTTTCTTCAATGGTTCCTCTCTCTTGGTCCATTCCTTGGTGCATTCCGCCAAATTTGCATTTTATTTGGAGAATTTCTCCATAAATTGTTTGTTGTAGGTCGCCTGAGGTTCCGGTAAGTGATACATAAGCCTTAAATCTTCTGTAGTGAATGACCCGATAAGTTCTTGTCCTGGAGTTCTAAATTTTCTGTCTGAAATATCGGTGTTATCCAGCACCCATTTTATCATATCCGTATACGGAAGAATTCTCGGTCTTGCTGCTATTCTGTGAAGGAATGAACAAGCCAATTCCGTAAGAGATGCTTCAGAGGAATTACTTGATCCAACAGCAGCCGCGACTTCCATTACCCTGGGATTCTCTTCCTCGAGCAGATTATGCATGCCCTCCCAGGTAGTGATACCGGCATCCTTATTGCAAGCAGTATCCGCATACAGGGAAGCCATCTCTTTGTTTTCAGCACTTGGAACTTTCTCTTTATTACCCATAATGCTCTGTGAATACTTTGTATAGTCTTCTTCTCCTTCGCGCCTGCGGTGTTACGAATTAAGTGAGAGTAATGAGATGAGAAAGGTGATAGGATAGTTTTAAATGCTGAAGGCGGATAAAAACGTGAAACAACCTTTCAATCAAAACAAAATCCTTTCCATCAATGATTAACAATCCATTCATTAATTTTGACATCAAAGCGCATAACGGATATTTATTTATGAAAAGATTTACTTTGGACACCGCGCTAAAAGAATATGCGATAATGCGATCTGCGATTTGCTGTGCAATGTCGCAAAATCGCAATATCGCAGATCGCAATAATCGCAAATCGTAAAATCCACAAATTGCAGTCTAATATTATCGCGAAATCGCAATATCGCAAAATCGTGAAATCACAATTTCACAAAATGTAACTTATTAAACAACTTTTTTGCGATATGCGGTTTGCGATATATACTTTAATGTCTAGTTCTTTGGGATCGCGCTATCGCAATATCACGGAATCGCAATTTTAAAAGATTATGCTTTGATAAATGATATCCACTTTTTTGCGATGGATGCGGTATTTCTATTCAAAGAAGGATTATACTTGGATCTATCATAAACTTAGGTTTATGTTAAAGATTTTCAAAGGAATTTCCCTAAGTTATAATAGTAAGTTTTATTTGAGAAAGGAAACAAACACTAATTAATTTTTTGGATTTTTTGACTAAGGGTCCCCACTTATTTAGTATTATTACTAATACTAAATAAGAAGGGGGTTTTTTGCTGGCCACAACATTGGCGACTCACTTGGAAGAACCAGTTATCTCTGCTTTTCTTTTGAATTTTCTAAACTTTTCAAAACATAAAATTTTTCATAAAATCAAGCTTTATTATAAAAAGACAAAGTACATTATGCTCGAATCTATAAATGATATTTCATTTCTTCTATATTCAACTTTTGATTATTTACTTCCTCAAGCTAGTCCTTGTATTTACATCAGTCATTACTTGGTTTAAAAAGATAAAAACAAAGGCTTCTCTGTAAATCAGCTTTAAATATGCTCATTTGTTGTAGGTAGAGTCACTTCTGCCAGCAAGCATTATAGCCTCGACAGGGTTACCTGTTACCCAGCAATGATCCTGTATCCTACTTAGAGAAATATAAAATTTTCAAAGAGAAATCCATATTCACACTTGTTGTTTTTGCTTTTCTTTTTTATTCTTAAAGAACAATGTCTTGGTTTGGTAGCCAACTCATGACAATGCCATTCACTTGATTTATAACTTTTCTGAACAAGTTGGCTCGTGATGAGACCCCTTGTCTTTTGATTGCAACAATCTTGAGTCATTGCCCTGTTATGGTATGCAGTATTGGCAAAAGTCAGCAAGCTATAATATCTATGATCATGATAAGTTGGCTCGTGATGAGACCTCTTACTCTTTAAGTTAAAAGTGTATCATTGGATAATTCTTTGAACATTGTAATTTTCTAAGCGGGGAGGATATCATTTTTTCCTTAAGATAGCTCTGGACGACAATAGTAGAGTTTTTTGGAAGGAAATTTTCTATAGAGAAACTTTGTTTTGCTATTGATACCTTTTATTGAACTGATATAAAACAATCTTTCACTAAAAGTTGCCTTTCATCAAAGTCTTCAAAGTTGAAACTAGTATCATTTCAAGACTAAAGTTTTTAACTGTATCTTTGAATAATAATGATCAATATTCTGACAAGAATTCTATTTATAAAAATGAAGAAACAAAATCTAAACAGAAAATTTATATCTTCTTTGTAAATTCCAAATGTAACCATTAACAACTCGTTTTATTTTGACTATAAAGAAAACTAATATACAAAATAGAAGAATGATCTCCTATGGAAAATATTTTTTGAGAATTTGTCCATTAACAGGTAAAGATTCTCTTTTTCCTGTTAAATCCTGTAACAAAAAAGTAGACGGACCTATGATTTCTGCAATTTGAAAAGGACCAAGCCACATTCGTTGAAATTTCGTATGTTTTCCTTTTTCTTCATGAGCCTTGTCCCATTTTAAAACAAGATCTCCAACCCGAAAGTCTTTTCTGGTTATCATGTTTAAATCAAAAGAAGATTTTACTAATGCTTGATGATGAGCATGAGTTATTTTGGCTTTTTCTCGTTGTTCTTCTAACTTAATTATTTCCATTTGTCTTAGTTGCAAGGAAGAAGTTGGTACTTCATCAATATATTGAACTAAGGCCAAAGAAGGAATTGCTAAATGAGTTGGAAGAACTACTTCTTTCCCATAAACTAAATTAAAGGGAGAAGTACCAATAGAAGCCTTCTGTGTTATTCAATCTGCCCATAAAGCATATATTAAGGACTTATGAAAATTTTTATGATTTTGATCAATGGTTCGCTTAATGATTCTGATTAAGTTTTTATTTGTGAATTCAGCTAACCCATTTCCTTGTGGACAATAGTTGGCAGAGTATTTAAGTTTAAAACCTCTCTTGAGTGCAAATTCAGTCATAGCATTAGAAAAATATGATGCATTGTCAAATACTAAAGCAGAAGGTAAACCAAACCTGGTGATTATGAACTGATCTATGAATTCCATGATATTCTCATCATTGGCAGTCTTGAGAGGGACTGCTTCTACCCATTTCGTAAAATAATCAGTTGCAGTAATGATATACCTATGTTGCTTAGAAGAGTGAGGAACGATCTCACCTATTATGTCCAATCCCCATTGATCAAAAGGTTGTTCAATGTTTACTGGTTGTAATGGAAATTATGGTTTTTTTTGTCTTCCAGCTGCGGTTTGACAAAATTGGCATCTTCTTACATAGCTATGGGAATCTTTGAATAAAGTTGGCCAGTAATAGCCTGCGCGAAGAATTTTATGTGCTGTAGCATCTCCAGCATAATGTCCACCTGCTGGCCCATCGTGAAGTTCCTGCAAGACTTTATCAGCTTCAGATTTCTCCAAACATCTAAGAAGAATAGAATCGTAATTCATTTTAAAAAGAACATCGTTTACAAGCTGATATTGTTTAGCCTTCAACCTCAAGGATCTTTTCTTGGTATGATCAAGATTTGGAGGAGCATATCCATTCTTCAGATAAAAAGTGATATCAGCATATAATGATTCAACATCGTTTAGGCTTACCTCATACGTTTGTATCTCTTCAGATGATTTCTCAGAAATCTATGATGCTCCAGCTAGTATTTTGCAAAAGACTTGACCTCTAACAATATTTGTTGGTTTGATCTCAACATCATATTCTTGTAAGGCAGTAATCCAATTAGCTCTTTTCTCACCCACATCTTTTTGGACTAAAAGATTTCTTACCGCTGGAAACGGTACAATTATTTTTGTATGGGTTTTAAGCAAAAAGGGTCTGAAATATTTAATTGCTTTGAAAACAGCGTAAGCTTGTTTCTCCACATCTGAGTAATTCAACTCAGCTCCCTGTAAATTTGAACTGAAGAAAGAAATTGGGGCTTCTGCTTTGTCTTGATTTGCTTGAGTGAGAATCGCAGCGTAAGATTTATCAGAGGCAAATGTGTACAAAATAAAAGGATCGGAAAAAATTGGAGTTGCTAAAGATGGAGCATTAATGATTGCTTGTTTGATTAGATTGAATGCCTCATATTCATCTTGGCCCCACTTGAAGTTTGAATTCTTTTTAATCATTGCTTGTAAAGGAGATACAATTCTTGAAAAATCTGGTACAAATCTCTTTACAAAATTAATTTGGCCGAGGAAAGATTGCATAGCTTTCTTGTTGTGAGGTAAGGATATTTCATAAATCTCCTTGATTCTATCAGGATCAATGTGAATTCCAGATTTTGACACTATGAATCCAAGAAGTTTTCCTTCACTTAATGCGAAAAAGGATTTTTTCGGGTTAAGTGAAATTCCATACCTTTGACAACGTTGGAAGATCTGCTTCAAATCTCTAAGATGATTGCTTCGTTTTTTGGAATATACAGTTATATCATCCAAGTAAATTACTACTGATTTGTTAACTAATCCCTTGAAAGCGATGTCCATGGCTCTCTGAAATGTGGCACCAGCGTTGATCAGACCAAAAGGCATCTTTTGATATGCATAAGTGCCCCATTTGGTTCTAAATGTAGTTTTCAATTGATCATCTGGATGAACTAACACTTGGTTGTAGCCAGAGAAACCATCTAAGAAAGACATTAATTCTGACCCTGCAACTGCCTGTAATATTTGCTCCATGGGAGGCAAAGGAAAATTATCTTTTTGGCAGGCTTTATTAAGATTTCGAAAGTCAATGCAAATTCTAATATTTCCGTTTTTCTTTCTAACATGAACCATATTGGAAATCCATTTAGAATGTCGAACAGGAAAAATAATTTTGGCTTTCAATAACTTATTGAGTTCAGATTTGATTTGATTTTCTAGATTGGGATGGATTTTCCTGAGCTTTTGTTGTACAGGTTTCTCATCGTTCATCATTGGGATAGTATGTTGGATGATAGAAGTGTCATAAGTTTTGAGTTCATCATAGTTCCAAGCAAAGACACTTTTATATTGTTTCAAAAGACACACATATGCTGATTTTTCTTCGGGAGTTAGAACAAGGCCTAGGTTGATATTTTGTGGTTTGGTATCAGTTCCTAGATTTACTAATTCATAATTCAAAGTTGAACTTTGTAATTTTGAATTGGTAGATCTTTTAAATCGGTCTTTCAAATCATAAAGGTCTTCTAACTTGACAATTGACTTTGGAATAGCATTATTAGTGCTATCATGTTGTAATTGTTTGTCATGTTGGTCTTCATTGATTATTTGATTGGTATAAGATCCTTCAGATGTGAGGAAGCCTACAATATCAGGATCATCGTTGAAAATTCTCCAATTGGTAACGTTATCAGGAATCGAAGGTCTAAATATTAATTCAATTGAAAATCGATCAGGACTAAAGTCTTCTGCAGGAATAAGCTTAGAGGCTACATTGGCTAAGAGGTCTGCACTAGCATTCTGGATTCTAGGAATTGGTGAAATATTGAATGCTATAAAATGTTCAGTCAGATCTTGAACTAAAGATTGATAATGCTTTAAATGACCTGATAAACAATGTATAGTATTGCGTACCTATTTGATTACAATTTCTGAATCTCTGAAAACTTGCAGATATTTGATATCCAATCCGATTGCTTTATATAACCCTTGGATTAAAGCCTCGTATTCTGCAGTATTATTAGTGCACTCAAACTCAAGTCTACAGGTTAGCATAATATTGTTTCCCTCTGGACTAACCAACACGCATCCTGCTCCATCCTTCATTAGACTTAGAACCATCAAAAAATAATTTCCAAAATAAAGATTTATTTAATGAGGACATGGTGCAAATATAAAGAAGTTAATTCTACAGTAATTTTCCCAACTATTTAATTTGTCAATCCGAGGTTCGTAGGCTTACGAGGCACATGCACTATATATGCAGGACTGAAGTGGAACTAATTTAATCTAAATTACTGAAATCAAATTAATCTAGAAAGGCATTGAAACACTAACTAGGAAAGTAGGAAATTGCATAAAGGAAAAGCAATACAACATGTGAAGAATTGAATGACAAACAACATATGTGAGCTCACAACAATAAAGCTATCTCCAATTATATTACAAGAATCAAATTACAAATCATGAACTCAAAAACTCAAAAACTCTATCTCTCTATTCTCAAAACTATCAACTAATCAACTTTTCCATTCCCCCCCAAAATGAAGAGAGAGCACTCTCTTATATACATGAGGAAGATAACCATCTCATAATTACATATCCAATATTCTCTCAAGCACTCTCAACTAATTTCCCATTATTACAAGATATTATCCCTTTGAATCCTCCACACATCTCTCACATCTCTTGGATAAGATATGCCAACCAAATCCTCCATGATCTTCTCCTTAGGAATAGGCTTGAATAATTATCTCCTTAATATGGTGGAGGAGATATTTGAGACGTATCTTGGAATTAATCCTTCACATATTTCCTACACATTAAAAAGCTCACATATTCTTGAGATATATATAAAATATGTATATTTTCTAATATTTAATCATAAATTCACTTATAATACAAAAATGAATAAAATGGAAAATAAGAAGGTGAAACCCAAATGTATTTATGAAAATGATATGATAAAAGGTTAATGGAATGATGAAATGTAAGGAATAGTGAAGGAAAAGGTGGATGAAAATATGACATTTTTGAGTCCCAACATCCTCCCCAACTGAACTTGTTGCATGTCCTCATGCAACCATGCATGGGTCTCTCTAAGAACATTTGGCATCTTGAACTTTGGCTTTACATGATGATGTATTTTAATAATGAATGTTTCCAGGATATGTGAAAGACATGAGTAACAACTTACATTTTCTTATGGTTGGTTCTTGTGTGACAACCATGAATACAAAGAATGTTGGTTCTTGTGTCAACAACATTCATTTCGTTTTCTGTTCTCTTTTCTTTTGGTTGGTTCTCATGAATACAAAGAATGTTGGTTCTTGTGTTAACAACATTCATTTCGTTTTATGTTCTCTTGTTGCAATAATAATGTAAACATTCACTGGAAATCATAATGTGCATAAGAAAGCCCTTTTGTAATATTAATGAAGCATGCCAATATGTATTTTAATGCGTATGAAGCAAAGTGCAACAAAGTATCGTTGGAAAAGAAATGTTGGTGAATGGTAAATGAGATAAAAATGGAGTGATAGTGGTGGAGAAATGGAATCATGGTAGTGAATATGTAGTGAATATAGTTCCCCCTCCCCAACTGAATTAGTTGCATGTCGTCATGCAACTTGTCATGGCTCATGAAAGGAAATGTAGCATGGTGGGGGAATTTTCCAAAATATTCAAGTTAGCATATAAGGAATTGCATGATTAAAGATTAGAAAACAACATACCTCTACTTACCCAAGAATGATGAACTATGCAATAGGAATGTAGTTGCTGCTGCTGCTGGATCATGAAAACGTGACTGATGTTGCTGTAACTGGATCCTGGGAAATGAAGGAATCTGAACTGCTGATACTGAATCGTGGAAAAGATAAACGCTGAAAGTGGAACTGTGGTACTGTCGTCGATCAGAATTCATGCGGCTGTAACTACTGACGGAGTTATGAAAAAGTGTATAGTCTTCACTCGCTACAAAACTGATGGTACAAGTCTAATCATGCGAAAGAATGTTTTGATGTCGAGCATGAAAAGAGATCATTGGATTACTGGCCATTAATGCATGCCGTTAACCAATGCGAGGCAAACTCACCATTGATGTCAATGAGTGCCAAGGTACCCGGGTACATCTTGCGAAATGCGAATAAAGGGGTTGACGTCGAGCCATTTGCAAGATCTGACGATCAAGGGACATTGATGTATTCCCATGATTGTCAGCGAGAGAACTTGCCATTGAGGCATGCAAGTCTCAAGGTACCCAAAATGAACTCTAGTCTATTTCCCAGATAAGGTGCTGATGTCGATGGGGCAAGACTTGTTGAAAGGTGGGCCTTAAGGAATCCCACATCAGTCAACGCGAGTTTGTACAAAAATATTTGGTAGGACTATAAATGGAAAGAACTCACGGCAAGCAGTGTGGATCAACATGGCTAGGAAAACAAGGCAATGTAATCATGGAAAGGGAATGAGTTTTATTCAGAAGGCAAACTAGAAGGCGAAAATAAACTGAAAAGGATAAAGGAATGTATGCGATTCAGAAAAATAGGCGTGCATGAAGTCGTGAAAGATAAGGTAATGGAAGATGGGCTGCAACATAAGAATGATTTAGGCGCTTGGAAGGAAAAATTTGAGTAATCATGTCATGATGCAAAAGGGTTTTTTGTGTAATGGTAAATGTCATGACATGATGCATGTGATCTCTAGAGATCTCGCCTTCATGATTGTCTTCAATACCTGCATAAAAATTTCCGCCTTTGTGTGCCATCTTCGTCGATCATTCCTGTATGAAGTCGACTCAAAAACAAATTAGCTCATTTTCAAGAATTTATAAAATGTCCATTTTTTTAATTATTTTTCGAAGTTACTCTAATTGTGGATGAAAAAGATGTCGCATCGTAATGTTGAGCTTTCTGCATAAACTTCCTGTTGACCTACACATAACACCAATCTTATTTCACTTGTTAGTATATGCATCCTAACTTTTGCCCATAAAGTCACTGTAAAATAAATGATAAAATCCAACATACTTTTATTTCCCCCCAACTAGAGATATTGCATGTCCCCATGCAATGTATTCATTGATTGTGTAGTATTTTTTCAAAATGTTTTTATTGGTTTGTAGTAAAAGTGATTTAAAACATTTGAAAAGGTTTTGTATTTGTTAGGGAACGAGTAGTTGGTTTTTATGAATTTTTATGTAAATGAATGAGGGCAAAATTTTTTTATTTTATTTTATTTTATTTATTTTTTTAATTATTATTATTATTATTATTATTATTATTATTATTATTATTATTATTTTATTTTTATTTTTTTTTAACAAAATGATTTTTTTTTTTTTTTTTTTTTTTGGTGTTGAATTAAACAAGATTTTTTTTTTTTTTAAATAACAAATTAAAAAAAAACAAAAGTTTTTAATTTATTATTTATGTCGATTTTTTTTATTTATTTATTTATTTATTTTAATTTATTTTTATTAGAAGATATGGCTTACACTCAATATCTTTAAACAATCTTAATCAGGAAATATAAGGTTAATTCAAAGACTGTTACAATGACCCAAAATCTGACAGATTATATTAAAGACAACCATTGGACGTGCAGAAAGTATGCCTGCTAGAAAATAAGAGAAGCATCAATTGCAGGGGCAGCCTCAGCAGCAGCAGCGCCACCAACTCCACCAGGAGCAGCTGCAATAGGTGCAGCACCACCACCACCTCCAGAGCCAACACTCAAAAGGAGGTCTTCAATGTTTCTCTTCTCCAAAACCCTAGCAAAGAGACCAGGCCAATAGGCTTCTATCGGCACCTTTGCAGCCTTCACTAATGTGCTAATTTTCTCACCAGTAACAGGGATGCCATCATCCCAAAGAATCAATGCTGCATAGGTACAGGCAACTTCACTGACTGACATCTTCAGAAAATGAATTCAAATCCCCCTCTCAACAAAAGTCCTCTTCTGGAATGTTTCCTATTTTTCTCCTCCTCCTGATGCCTAGAAGCGCACGCCTCGTCGCTCTGCCTGGGCTCCGTCTCACACAAAAATAAGCTATCGCGGCTCTAACAGTATTTGCGTAGAACAAGCCTTCACTCGTCCGAAACCCTAGCCCCTTCGAATGTTGCATATGCCTCTATTTGTTGCAAAAATCACTATCGGAGATAATGAGCTCTCCAAACACGATTAAGATAAGCAAAGCATTCCATATCAAGCATGTGCACCTCATCAATAAAAAGCACACCTGGAACAAGTTCTGCAATCCCTTCCTCTATATATCTATCAACCACCTTATTTATTTCTTGGCGTAGTTTATCTGTGATTTCAGTCTTCCTTGGCTTCATCATCTTGGCGTAGTTTATCCCCTTTCCACTTTCGCCATCGTCCTAGTCATTTACCTCAGACGTGGACTTGTCTGACTGTAAGATCTCGAATATCAAGGGCCGAATTTTCGTTAGTCAGTGAAAAGATCCAAATCGAATTTGATGGTTGAACGTGTCATCTAGTCATCTACCACCATAAATTCAGAACGATATGGGCGTAGATCCTGCTTCCAATTCGAGGCAATGGAATCAAATCCTTGCATGGAGGGATATCTGGAATAACTGCCTCCTCCAAATGTGATGACAAGCAAATAAGAAAAACCTGATTTCCGCCATCTTCTGGTCCAGGCCGTTTTCTTTCTAGCCAGTGAAATCGGAATTTATTATGGTGGAGATCCATATTACGTCCACCCCAGCTATGCTTTGGGCAAATCAAAATTCGATATCCAATTCAAAATCTTCGCCTAACAAGTCGAATTTCTCTAACCACTACACCAAATGCAACGGATTTTGGATTAGATCCGATATCTTCGCACCAGAAATCCATAGATTCTGAAATTTCAGTCATAGCAAGCAATAAATTAATAACCTACTGCCATTGGATCAGCGGCATTTCTACAGCGTTTTAGATATCTAAGCACTCAAACAAAGGTCGATAAAAACGCTCTCTCGATTAGACTGCAGGTGACATTCCCATCCATCTTCATTTTTTTCTGCAATTCTATCTCTGATGTCTGGGTTGTTGTATCTAATCCATAAAAGCATCGATACAGTCCTTTACCTCTAAATTCTTCCCAAAAAAAAATTCTAAATTGAAGACAGCAGAGATGGCTTGATAGAAGTTGAATTGGAATTTTCAAAGGAACCCTTGGGAATTCGATTTTCACTGGAGAGAGATGTAAAAGAAGAGCATGTATTTCCCCCTGCTACAATTTGTGCCATGGCTTGTTTCTCTCATAAAAACCAGTGTAACAGAAATGCCAAAGATGTTTGAAGTGGTATGAATCCAAAATTGAACAATGTGGCAGGAGTCCAAAATTGTTTTTGTTTATTTCTAAAAAAAATGTTGATATGGCGTTTTAAATTTTTATTTTTATTTTTTAATGAGTTTGTTGTTTTTATTTTTTAGAAATCTAAAAAAAATTTGAACCCTATCCTAATTTTTTTTTTTTTGGGTCATAAAATCTAAAAAAAATGAATTTGAATCCTATGTTTTGTTTTATTTATTTATTTTAGTTTTTAATTGTTTTATTAAAATTGTTTTGCGTTGTTTTATTTTCATTAATGTTTTTTTTTTTTTTTTTTTTAATTAAAAAAAAAATGAAATTGTATCCTATCTTAGAAAAATTGTTAATTCAAAATCATTTTTTTTATTTTTATTTTTATTATTAAAAGTCTAAAAAAATGAAATTAACCCTATCTTTACAAAAACAAAATGGTTAGTTTATATATATATATTTTTTAATCAATGAAAAACTAAAATTTATAAAGAAACTAAACTTTCTCTAGATTTTTTTTTTTTTTAAAACAAATGGACACAATGATTTGCATATTGAAAGATGTTTTTGATCAAGCATACTGCAAAACATTTATTTATTCCTGAAATTAGTCTAAATCATCCCTATTTTCTGATCCTCGTGATCGCACTAAGCGCGGAGGAGAGCATACTTATTCTAGGTAAAAGCAAAACTGAAAATGAAAGCAAAAACTAAAAATGAAAGCCTACCTACTCTATACTAATTAGAAAAAAATTAGTTACGTGTAATCAAACTTCCAATGAAGCCATTCACGTAGAAGTAACAACAATATATCCAGTAGAAATTTTTCAAATGAAAAATGAAAATATTCGAGAGTGAATGAGTCTTGTTGGTGAAACTGCAAATCAACTAAATAAAAATAAAAAGATGAATCTAATCTAGTACTTACCTGGAACCATTGTTCAATAAAGCTTTGATAAGCACAGTTTCTCTCACTTAGATCATATTGTAACTCCTGTTGTTCTTCCTCGATCTATTGTTCTTCTTCCTTGATCTCCTGTTCGAATGATTGTTTGCCATCAGATATGGAGGATTCTATTGAATCTTTGTTTATTTCTTGGGAAGTAGTTGAACCTTTAAGTCTTGTCAAGATCTCCTCTTCCAAGGAAGAAGAGATCCCGACTTCTACTAGGATCTGAGTGAGTAGTTCCAAGCTGAAACTCATTGTTAAACCATGTTGAAAAAGATATTCTTACATACTAAAAACAGAGTGCTAATAATTGTCTGAGCTTTTAATCCTTTTACAAGGTTTTAGTTCACAAAAACTCTTCCAAATCAGCATACTAAAAATTGAAAAAAAAAAAAAAAACAAAGACCACAGAGATAATCTTGAATTCAATACTCAATTAAACCCTCTTACAAGGACTGCTCATTAATTTAGTAATTGAATTATTCAATTACAACCATGAACCATGAATTCATCAAACACTCTTCACAGTTGCGAAAATCAAACACACTTGCAGAAATTGAAATTCACACTTGCATAAATGTAAACACACCCTACATGCCCTAATCCATAAGAGGTCGAGCCCGTTACGGTATCTCGAATGCGATGCGTAGGCTATTCCCCACGTCTTACCGCCTTAACACCTCGGAGTTAGGAACATGTCTAAACACACTTGCATGAAAAATCAAACTAAACTTCAATCCATCGTGCCTCCCCGGCAACGGCGCCAAAATGTTTGGGTGAAAATATGTTCGTTTAATTCTGTTGTAGTACTTGCCCAACTATTTAATTTGTCAATCCGAGGTTCGTAGGCTTACGAGACACATGCACTATATATGCAGGACCGAAGTGGAACTAATTTAATCTAAATTACTGAAATCAAATTAATCTAGGAAGGCATTGAAACACTAACTAGGAAAGCAGGAAATTTCATAAGGGAAAAGCAATACAACATGTGAAGAATTGAATGAAAAACAACATATGTGAGCTCACAACAATAAAGCTATCTCAAATTATATTACAAGAATCAAATTACAAATCATGAACTCAAAAACTCAAAAACTCTATCTCTCTATTCTCAAAACTATCAACTAATCAACTTTTCCATTCCTCTAAAATGAAGAGAGAGCACTCTCTTATATACATGAGGAAGATAACCATCTCATAATTACATATCCAATATTCTCTCAAGCACTCTCAACTAATTTCCCATTATTACAATATATTATCCCTTTGAATCCTCCACACATCTCTCACATATCTTGGATAAGATATGCCAACCAAATCCTCCATGATCTTCTTCTTAGGAATAGGCTTGAATAATTATCTCCTTAATATGGTGGAGGAGATATTTGAGATGTATCTTGGAATTAATCCTTCACATATTTCCTACACATTACAAAGCTCACATATTCTTGAGATATATATATATAAATATGTATATTTTCTAATATTAATCATAAATTCACTTATAATACAAAAAATGAATAAAATGGAAAATAAGAAGGTGAAGCCCAAATGTATTTATGAAAATGATATGATAAAAGGTTAATGGAATGATGAAATGTAAGGAAATGTTAGAAGGAAAAAGGTGGATGAAAATATGACATTTTTGAGTCCCAACAAGTATCTACAAAATTAATACATTTAGAACTATCTGTTTGAGAATAATTTTCTATTTGAGATAAAATAGAATGTTCTAAATAAGGTGAAGTATGAGCATTGAAATTTCCTAAGAAAGAATCAACTGAATAATTGCCAATGATATTACTGCTGTATGCAACTGGTTCATTCTCTCCTTCCAATTCTATTACTATGTATTTCTGATGTTTTTCTCGCTCAACCTTTATCTGATTTGGTTTACCATTATAAGGAAGCCACATGTGCGACCAATCGGTTGCAAAGTATCCATGAAGTTTTTCTGACCAATCTCTGCTAAGAATTAAGCCATAAAATTCTGGAATATCTGCAACTAAAATATCAATGACTTGACATACCTTTGGATTTGATGACAACCTTATGGTAACCTGGTTTAATTCGCCAATCACTTCAACTTGCGATCGATCTAACTGCACTATGCGCACAACAGATTTTTGTGGTTGAACGTTCAATTTTGCACATACTGATTTTGGTAGAATATTAGATGAAGCTCCAGAATCCACTAAACAGTTATGCAATTTTTTATTAAAAACTTCGTAAGTAAGAAGAAATGGAGGAGTATGAGATCTCGACCTTCCTCCAATTAAAGCGATATTTTCAAGATCAACTTTACTGATTGAATTAGTTGGAGGTCTTCCCATATCATTAGAAGCTTGAGAAATTATAGGATCAGGCAAAGGTTTTTCTGGTACAGCATGTAATTCTTTCAAAATTACTTTTTTCTGATGTTTTAACTTGCTCAATTCATAAAAAGTGATGTTTTCCCTAGTCTTCTTCATATCTTCTATAATGTTGTATTCCATTTCATCCAGAACAATCAATGTTCTTGATGGAATTGATGAATCTGTTTGGACTGGGCTAGTTTGAATTGCTTTGGATGTTGTTTTCTTGGGTGCGACTTTATCCTTAGCCAATGAGCTTGCACTCTTTGGTTTAGGAGTAGTTTGAGGAGGATCAAGTTGATTTCTATTTCTAGTGCTAACCGGGGATTCTTCTTGGTCTTCCTCATCCGGGAGGATGAAATCCCACATGCCTTGTACTTATACCACCTCTTCTTCATCAGTAGTCTCTTCAGTAACAGTCTCTTCTTCTTCTTCTTCCGATTCAGCATTTGTAATAGCATTTGGTGGCTTTTGATTAGTTGAAGGATTCCTTCTAAAAGGCTTGAAAGACTTTTTAGAAGAGGTTTCTGCTACTTGTTTCTTGATATCAACCATTTCATTGGACATGGTTTTCAAAACTTTCTGCAATCCTTCTAAATCAAATGGATCTTTTGGTTGTTTTTTCTTGGGATCATCCTTAAAAGTGACCTTCTTGGATTTTCGTTCTTCTATTGCATTTTTCTTTTCTAAAGCAATGATTCGTTTCTCTACTGCTATTGCTTCTTTCATATTGTCTGCTAAAGTTGTTTTATTAGCCCTATCAACAAATATTGCTATGTTTGATGGCAAAGCAGAAATGTACCATTCACTTCGCACTTCTTCGCTTGGTTTGGAAGCAGTAGGAATTTTGTTTAACAATTTATTGAAACGAGAATTGAAATCCTTGACAAGTTCTTTTGAATCAGCTCTAAGATTAGACAAATCATTGATCAATGTTGCTGTAGATCTGTCATCACCAAATTTAGTCAAAAATTGATCTTGAAAGATATCCCAACTAGTAATAGATCCAGATGGTAATGAAAAATACCATGATCCAGCTGCTCCTTGTAGGGTATAAGGAAAAAGTCGGACAACAACATCTTCATTAACAACTCCATTGAGATTTATGGATAACATAAAGTTATTGATATGTTCTTCTGCTAGCATGCCTGCTTCAGGATTAAACTTAGGCAGCCATTTTTCAGGATGGGCCGGTATTTGACTCAAGGGTGCAGGCATTAAGACTGCCCCTGGATTATTCCATGGCATTTGGGCCATCACTAAACTACTAACAAGTGAAAGTGTAGATGATGATATTTGTGACTGTGAAGATGAAGATATTATGTTTTGAGAAGGAGATGTGGAAGATTGAGTGGACTGATGGACAGTAATCTGAAGTGGAGGAGTGGGTGGTTGACTTCGCGATGAAGTGTTTGAGATGGATGATGATGATGAAAGAGTCTCACTTTCAGACTCTTTGGGTGATTTCCTAGCTCTTTTTCTTGTAGGTAGAGGTAACTCAGTTGGCTGAATGCCAAGCTTTTCACTCTGTGATCTAGTGAGAGGATGAGCAGGATAATATTGCGAAGTCACACTGCCTTGAGATTTATCAGATCTTTGAGGTGATATTGAAAATCGCTGAAGTTTATGAATCAAAGATTCGACTTCAGGAGGTTCAATAACAGATTCTTCTGAAAAGTCAGGGTTTGTGGCAGTGTTTGTTCTTCTTTCGACTTCTGGTTCTAGATTTAAAATTTCTTAGTAAGATGGAGAAGTCGGGGAAGATGGTGAGGGTGATTTACTCTTAGAATGGTTTTTAGATTTAGATTCACTTGCCATTCATAGTTTGAGGCCCTCCTTCTAGTGCCAAATATGTTGAAGCCCCAAAAATCGGGTCGAAAACAAGGGGGATACCCACCCGGTCCGGACCTTGGTTAGCAGTTCCTTTTCCGTTTGGTGTAGTGGGTCTGACTAGGGATAATGGGACCAGTTTCCCAATATATGTGTGTGTGTTTGAGATTTGATATTTCTTTTCTAAAATTCCTAAGTAAAATGCTTTTAATCTATTTCTAATCTATTCATATGCAAATTGTATTCTAAGAAATATCTAATTCTAAACTAACCCGGGATGTGATCTTTCAATATATGCGATCTAAAAGGATTTCAGATAACAATTGATAATAAAGATCATTCAATTATTATGAGAAAAGAATTCAATAAAGATAAACTATTTCACATAAAAAGTTAGATGAAACAGTTGTGGAAAACATATCGCATATTAAGCTATTCATATATCAAGTACAAATAAATAATTATCACCGTACAAAAATGCCAAATGATAACTCAGATATCCAAACATTAACATATAAACAACTAAGCATAAATATTGCTTTTATCACAGAAACAGAAACAGTTAAGAGATAGAAATACCATTTATAACTGGTTCTACTCATGAGCTAGAAGCAATAATGATTTATCTCTTTCTTAATCCAACATCTATCAAGAGTACAAAAATGCAACATCAGTAACAGATATTAGACACAGATATCAATAAATCTCGTTCCATTCATTTATCAAAACCTCCTCTGAGGGTGCAGAAGTGCATGTTCCGAGGATAAGTTTTTGACAAATTTCAGGACCCTTCTCTAAATGCATGAGAAGGGTTTAAATACTAATAACTAAAATCTAAAAATAGTTTATTACAAAAATTTAGGATTCGGTTTAAATGACCGTCCTTTTCCTAGGCAAAAATATAGTAAAACTAAAACTAAATCTAAAAATAAAGACTATCAGCTATCTACTTATGAATTTGATCTTTGATCTTGCAAGCATCCAGCATTGCTTTAAGAAGAGGCGGTTGACCGACTTCAGATTTCAACTGCCCTGAAAAGACGGAATCGGCAAGTGTAGGAGCCATTTTCTCAGCAGAATTAATGATGCAATTAAGCGCGCTGCGTTGATTGTGGGGTTTTACTAGATATGTCTAGTAAGAATCCCAGTTTAATCTTGTCAGTTCTTGAATTGACTTTGCCTTTTCATCAGCATTTTGCCTCCATTCTGTTTGTAATTGTTGTGCTTGCCGAACGTGTCCCGGAGTAATTTCTGAAATCAAATTAACTTTGTGCAAATTTTCATTCACACAATCAGTAATATTTCCTGCTGCTGTAGCTGCTTCCTCTGCTGCTTTTTCTACTTCTCTGAGTTGTACATCCCAATTGTTGAAAATCAGTTTTTTATGGCTATCCTTGATGATCGGTGCTCCTGCTCTTCTTCCTTCCTCTGTCTTTTTCCATGCCATATAATTAGTAACTCTTTCATTAGTTAAATCATAATCATGTCATAATTCTACGACATGATTAGTGATTTTATCACTTTCTTGACAAAAAGAGTTGTATTGCGAGATTTTCTGGCATAATATGTCTTGCTGCTGCAGTAGTTGTTTGTTCAAGGAAACAGACTCTGTAATAAACTCTGGAAGCTTAGGATCGTCTTTGTGCTTTTTTTGGATAATCTGTATTTGTTTCTCTTTATCTGCCAAACTTTTCTGATAATCAATTTGCATCTTTTGAAGCTCTTGCTGTAACTCTTCAAGTTTTATTTGTGCTTCACTGTTAGCACAAGATTTTTGCAATTGTTGTTGCAGAGCTTGTATCTAATCTTATTTTTCATTTAATAATAGCTTTACCTCAGATGCTTTATCAATAGTTGCTGAAGCATAAGCTCCTGTAATCTGAGATAGTTTGGCAAGATTGTCAGTCGGATCCGTAGTAGGATCCTTCCATAAGACATCCAATTGTTCTTCTTCAGTAGAGATTGAGCTTTCTAACTTTATCTTTTTTTTTCTGCTTCCTCACTACTGCTTTATACTGCGGGCTGTAGAATACATCTAGAGGAGGAATGTCCTCTATATTGAGTACAATTTCAGAAGAGGGAGTGATAGGTATATGCTCGGTTTCTGTGATGATGCCACCTATTCCCATGCTCAAAACTTTTGTTGTCTGTACAGGGGTCTGTATATTCTGTCCTTCTACATTAAGCAATTGATTAAAAGTTTCCCATTCTTTGTCCAATTCAGTCCTCACTATCGGTTGCTGTACATTGAGAGATGGAAGATTCAACTGTGGAGTGGAAAAAAGTCTGTTGTTGTGAAAGCTCTTTAGATTGAGCTGTATCCTTCATTGAGCTTTCATCATTATCAATCTTTTTAGAACGCTCAGAAGTCTCTTTGTCAGACTTCGACTTAGACTTTTCTGTATTTGAGCTGCCACTAAGACTAACACTAGGAGTTGGTTCCCTTGCGGGTTCCAAGCGTAAATTTTCCAAAGGGATAGTAGTTAGTCTTCTCTCTCTGTAAACTTTAAATTCCTGAAAATATTCTGGGGATAACTGTGTTTGAGCTAAATGCAAAACTTCTTTAAATGAACATTTTGTTTGAAACATATCATCAAAAGGATCTTCTTCTCCAACAAACACTCTTACTTTGATTGCAATGGTGAAATTTTTAACAACATCCATTGGATCAAATAACCTTCTCGAAAACTTGAACAGTTGTAAGCATGTAATATTGCTTACCTCTTTGAATGCGTGACCAACATCAAACAATGAAAATGCTCCACAGGCTACGGGAAATTGTGGCCAAATGCCCTTCTTCTTCTCCTTTAATTCCTTTGTCAAACCTCCTTCACCACAGGTTTGATAAGCAATCTCCCGAGCTACAAGTTTATCCGGAACATACAGGGGTAACACATGGGGGGAAGCAGAGCTTCCAAAAACCCTCACATAGGTAAACAACTCTTCTCCGAACCATCTTGCGATAGGGAGAATGTCTACTTCTGCTTTCGGGGATAACCTTGGAGCATCCTTATTATACAATATTCTGTACAGAGGCAGCATTATGCCATGGAAAATTTTGTAGAAATGAGGAACAAACTTTGATTCCCACAACTCTTTGTGATAGACATGAATAGGCAAGGGATCATGAATTGTCCATTGCCAACCCATCAAAGGGAATTTAGAAACAAAACAAATTGAATCCATAACATAGGCAGATAGATAAAAACGAGGATAAATCCTCTAGGAAATAGTCTGTTTGGACCGGTAATTGAAAATGGCAGTGGCTAAAGTATCAGACAAGATTTTGGCCCAGTCCACAATTGTAGCATTAACAACAGCATTCAACAAAGGGAGCCATTTAGGTAAGACCATATTTATGTTAGGCTTTCCAAAAATCCTGCATAACATAGCAGCAGCAAAAACAATATGGAGAAGTGAGTTAACCAGTACTGTACATACCGTGTTTGTTTTTCTTCAATGGTTCCTCTCTCTTGGTCCATTCCTTGGTGCATTCCGCCAAATTTTCATTTTCTCTTGCGAATTTCTCCATAAATTGTTTGTTGTAGGTCACCTGAGGTTCCGGTAAGTGATACATAAGCCTTAAATCTTCTATAGTGAATGACCCGATGAGTTCTTGTCCTGGAGTTCTAAATTGTCTGTCTGAAATATCGGTGTTATCCAGCACCCATTTTATCATATCCGTATATGGAAGAATTCTCGGTCTTGCTGCTATTTTGTGAAGGAATGAACAAGCCAATTCCGTAAGAGATGCTTCAGAGGAATTACTTGATCCAGCAGTAGCCGCGACTTCCATTACCCTGGGATTCTCTTCCTCGAGCAGATTATGCATGCCCTCCCAGGTAGTGATACCGGCGTCCTTATTGCAAGCAGTATCCGCATACAGGGAAGCCATCTCTTTGTTTTCAGCACTTGGAACTTTCTCTTTCTTACCCATAATGCTCTGTGAATGCTTTGTATAGTCTTCTGCTCCTTCACGCCTGCGGTGTTACGAATTAAGTGAGAGTAATGAGATGAGAAAGGTGACGGGATAGTTTTAAATGCTGAAGGCAGATAAAAACGTGAAACAACCTTTCAATCAAAACAAAATCCTTTCCATCAATGATTAACAATCCATTCATTAATTTTGACATCAAAGCGCATAACGGATATTTATTTATGAAAATATTTACTTTGGACACCGCGCTAGAAGAATCTGCGATAATGCGATCTGCGATTTGCTGTGCAATGTCGCAAAATCGCAATATCGCGGATCGCAATCATCACAAATCGCAATCATCGCAAATCGAAAAATCCACAAATTGCAGTCTAATATCATCGTGAAATCACAATATCGCAAAATCGTGAAATCGCAATTTCACAAAATGTAACTTATTAAACGACTTTTTTGCGATATGCAGTTTGCGATGGATACTTTAATGTCTAGTTCTTTGGGATCGCGCTATCGCAATATCGCGGAATCGCAATTTTAAAAGATTATGCTTTGATAAATGATATCTACTTTTTTGCGATGGATGTGGTATTTCTATTCAAAGATAGATTATGTTTTGATCTATCATAAACTTAGGTTTATGTTAAATTTTTTTAAAGGAATTTCCCTAAGTTATAATAGTAAGTTTTATTTGAGAAAGGAAACAAATACTAATTAATTTTTGGATTTTTTTTTACTAAGGGTCCCCACTTATTTAGTATTATTGCTAATGCTAAATAAGAAGGGGGTTTGTTGCTGGCCACAACAAAAACCCGTAATATGCCTCAAAATATATGCCCAATACAGATCTAGGCTCAATACAAACTCCTACAAAGTACCCGGAAAGGGGTTTTCAGAAATACACCCTATACATGATGGAATCTAAAGCCTAATGGCTAAAGATTCACTAAAAACTAAATAAGAAGAGTGTAGAAGGCTGAAATATAACAAATCTGATGGAGATACCCTCAAAGGTCTCCTCCCATGAAAGGATGAACCCATCAATCACAAGAAAACACTACAAAGGAACCACAAGATCTTCTACTGAAGCTGCCCTCCAAAATAACGCAATTTCCAGCTGGAACAGTGCTGGAAATGATGGGAAATATATGGCCTGGTGCCAAATATCTGAAATATGCCCAAGAACTCTCCAAATAGATCTCCCAAGAGAAGGAAACCTTCCTCCTATGAGAAACTAGCTCAGAAAGTGGGATTCTAACCCCTCCACTGCTGCACCCTGCAACACATCAAAATAACCTGTAGAAACTGCACTGATGAAGAAATTTGTAGTTTGGCCTGAAACCCTAAATGTGGAAATGAATAAAATACTCTCCCAAGAGGCCTCTCAAGGAAAGAGGTGGGATTCCTGCTCGGGAACACCTGGTTCTAAACAACACAGCAACCCTACTAAACAGCAAGAGGAAGCAAAAGTCTAAGCAGACCAAAACAATAATCTAAAACATGAGCTCATATGGCTTCCATCCTCTTCCTTAAATAGAATATGAGCTTTCCTACCCTTGGCCCCTCTAAATTAGGTCATTTCCTTCATGAGACCCATCTCCCTCCAAAACTGTGTTATTCCTCAATTAATCTCCACTCCTCCATGACAGCGTTGTTGACTTGTCAAAGTTGACTGAATCAACATGGTCCAACCCCTATTCACACTTGGAGGTGCTTTATTTAGCTGCTAAAAAGGTTTCCTTTCATACTTGAAGTGTTTTTATTGTTGCATAGGAGACTTATGGGCCTTCCTACCCATTTATTCACCTACCTAGTGATAAAACAAACTATAATATTCCATTTAGCTTAAGGCTAAATTTTTGGAATATTACAGTCCTCCGCTCCCAAATGTTTTTTTTCCTCAAGCAAATGTATAAGGAGAGAAAAATTCCTCCCCTCCTTCTCTTGTGGCTTCCTCATCAATAGTCCCCACCACTTCTCAAAATAATCTGCAATAAATTTTCCCTCCAATGTTTCCTCCCAAGTATGCAAAACCAAATGTCTCACATCATGAAAAGGTGGAAGGTATAAGTGGAAACCTTCTTGTTTTCCAATGGCCTCCTCAATGTAGGAGTTATGACAAGACTAGGGGATATTATTCCAAATGAAAAACTCCCAAACCCATGCTATCATCCAAATGAAATGTGCCATTCTAGGTAGCTCATCAAAAGAATCCTCAACCCCCGGTTCATGCAATGTATTAGGGTTGTATGGAGAGATTAAATTCTTCCACCCAAGTTGTTTCTCTCTCCATTTATGGTATGTATGGGGCTGCTATTGATCTTGGGCTGAAATTTCATGGCCTCCAAGAATGGCCCAAGTTACCCCACCAAACAAATCAGCCATGAAGTGCCTCCTCCAAAAACTCAAGTTCTCCAAATGGTTCCTCCCACATGAAGAAAATAGTAGTATGGCCATCATGGTTTTCCCATTGTTTCTCCTAAAACATTGTTACGGGTCAAAATACCTCCTCATCAGCTTAGAGGAGAAGACAAATATGGAAGGAATACAAAGACCTAAATTAAACCTATTTCTGCCAAGGTAACGCCTTTCTATAACAAAGCAGGAGCATTATAACGCATAAGACCAGTAAATGTGCCGCGTTAGTAGCTAGGGAAATGCTTTGTTTACACTATAGGGCAACGTTACCCATGTTTTGAGTTTGAAATGGGAAAAAAATGCGAAAAATGATTTGAATCTCCGGCTTTCCCTCACAAGAGAGTCAGTTCACAAAGGAAACTTCAAAGCACAAATTCATTATTGGTCATTGCCATAAAAGACTGAACTCCCAAGGAGGCAAAAGCATAGAGATTAAAGAAACATCTTAGTTTTTTCTATTCCAAACTAGTGGAAAGAGAAAGGCAACAATGGTTTTCTCCCTCTCCTATAAAAAGGAGCTGAAGTCTCTTAGTTGAAGGTCGAAGGATTGTTAATGTTCCGAATACTTGTGAAGTAGAGGATAGTGTTATAGTGTGAAGGCCAAGAGTCAAAGAGGTTCCTAGAGAGCTTGTTGACTAAGAATTCACTACTTAAGAGATAGAGAGATTGGGAGGCTGAGGAGGGCTTTGTACGACCGACGGTTGTAATCCTCCTTCTTTCAAAATCAATATAACTGTATTTGTTTTGTCCATTCGATGCTTAATATTGTCATTATTGTTTGAATATTTACATAGCATGATATGAATGGCTCATATGGGTACAATTTAGATGTTCATTATATATTAGCTTAATTGATAGGATATATGTTGTGTTAGAAATTACACGAGTGCTTTGATTGATTGCAGGATTAAGATTTAGAGCCGGTGAAGAAGGACTCTTGCTTCACTGCCTAGTGCTCTCCAAGGGACTCCGAGATCGTCAAAGAGGTAATTCTCTATCGCATTCCATCAAGTTGTTTTAAGTTAATATGAACATGTATATGCCATCTTTATGAACTGTATAGCTAATCTTACTGTCTGCCTCGGGCACCGAAAAGCCCTGAGAGGGATATACGATAACCAACAACCCAAGAATTTTACCCTATAGTAGAATTGGCGACTCTGCTGGGGATTGTTCCCCATAGTTTCTGGACTATTTCTTTCCTCCTTTATTCTCCCCTCTATTCACAGATCCTTCCGACCAGTACTTATGCCCAGTAAACATTTTAAAAGCTCGCAGAGTTCAATCCTGTTTCTGTTCGACCATCTGAAGAATTTTTCCCTGGATAACGCTACACCTGTAGTTTCTCCAGTGTGTTATAACGCTGGATCTGCTTAAAAAAAATACGTTAGTCTCTGGATTAACGCTTAATTTACTCAGAGACAGTGCATTACTCAACCAAAACTTGTTGTTCACTGCCGTGATTGTGTTTTAGCTACAGAATTTTTTGGCCATCAGTATATCTCCTTGACTGAATCCCTACGCTTGTTTACTAAACTGGCATTTTTGTTTGTTTGCCCTTGTTTGAAAAGTTAGTGTCAAAAGCATTTACTTTTTAAAGAAGATTTTTTTTTTAAGTTTTTTCTGCATCTAGCTAAGTTAATTCTGAAAATTTTAGTTTATAGACTGTTAAGAAGAGGTAGATAGAAGTCTGAATCTTTAAAGCTGAACTGAGTTATTTGAATGTTAGTGCATGGATGTTGAAAAGAAACCTCTCCTTGTAGAAATACTCTTCATCGAATTGAATATTTAGAGCATGTTTTGCATGGTTTCTTGAGTCAGAGTCTCATTACATTTCATACGTCCACTCCCCCTCTGCAAGACTAATAATCAAGTACACTAAGAATCAAGCGATAATAAAATCAATCACATTACTCTTTTTTGAGCTCACACAAACAATAGTTCAGGCTAGGATCTTGGGTTAGGAAAGTGAGAAAATCACCCAAGATCTCAAAACTTGAAACTAGAGTCATTAACGAGCGAAATCCTACTGCACTCATATTATTGGGACCGTTCCTTTACCGGAGCTCAGCGTGAGACAACACTTGGGTGCACAAGAAGGTAGCCCGCCTTCGACTGCATCCTGTGGGTGTGTTATATATTGGGGTTCCCTTCGGGGATGTCGAAACTAGATCGCGGATCTAGGTATTCTGCCCATATAGCACACTGTCCTTGACCGTGGACCCCCCTGATGATGTCTGTGATTTGAGGTATCTTTAGTGGCCATAATTTTTAGGGACTTACACAAGGTGACTGGGACGGGCTGTCCTGGTACCTGAAATAGACGGACCCACTCTGTCTTCGGTCTTTAGGAGGGTACTCATCTTCACGAGAGTGCTTACACCTATCGTCTGAGGTTCGGGCGAAGCTCTAGAGTGACCGTAACTATACTTTCGACCAACCCTCTTTGTATACTATTGTGATACTAGATTTCATCACCAGCAAACGGTATTACTCAGACAGGGTACCCTATTCTGGCTGCTTGCTGATTGATTTTAGAGAGTCCTTTTTTCTTTTTTAGGTGTGTGGTTATTGTCATTGAGACTTTATAATACATCACAATTTATTAAAATTTGTTAAAATTAAATAGGTCACCGTGGCATCGTCCAACCCACGTCGTCTGTCTCGACGACAGCAAGGTCTACCTCCTCTAACTATTGAGGAAGAACTGAACCTTGGTGAACCCGTGCCTTCTACGGAAGAGCAGTCTCCTCTAAATAATCTTGATTGTCACATAGCCTCATATCATCCGAAATTTCCGGAGGACCCTTTAACTGAAGAGGTTGTACCTCATTACAATCCTCCGCTCACTGATCCGTTGGGGCCTATGATAATTCAGATTCCACCATGCTAAGATATGTCTTCGGCCGCACAAACATCCATTTCACCACCAGCATCCACAGGGTTGATGCCAATGGAAACCATCCCAGGTTCGCCACCATCCTCCCCGTCGGTGGTCAGTTCTATGCCATCACTGGGTAACCCCAGTAGTCAACATATACCTACTCCCAACCCTACGGTCATCACAACTGTCAGTAGCTTACCGAATCCTTCGGCATCTACTTCTACCGTGACCACGTTGGGACCCACGGTAGCTCCTCCCACGAGTATGACTACTTCGGTGCCTTTTAGCAACCCTTTCGGTTGGAACCCTCTGCTGAGTTCAAACCCCTTGGCCACTATACCAGGGAGCAGTGTTACCAGCACGTAGGTAGCAGGGAACATTTTGCTTCCCCTGCAATCCTTAGGACAAATGGGACAACCTATTTTCAATACTTTTCCCTTAAGTGTTGCAAATATAGGTGTAGGGTCTATGCCGTTGCCAAACTATGCAAGTGGTAGCATGCCTCCAGGTAACTCTATTGCATCCATTTGGACTAACCAACCCCAACCTCCATCTGGAATGGGAGGGCACTTTTATACTGGGGGAAACCAACCGGTTGCCCCACAATACAATATTCCCTATGGACAGCAACAGTATGTCCCTACTCCTCCACCTATAGGAAGTTTTTATCAAAGTCCCACTTATCCTCCTGGTAACACGTTGATGGGTGGAACCTATGGTCTAAGTAGTCAACCCATATTGCCTTGGTTAGATTCGGGGGAAAATCCACAATTGCCATTTTTGGCCGCTTTGGACATTCTCGATATCCATAAACTGACTAACGACCCCATCAATCACAACCCGCTTTGGCCTCCAGTACCGCATAAGATTCCTTCTGACATCCTAAAGTTCGACGGGAAACAAGGGGACGACCCAGCCGCACACGTCACTACCTTTCATCTATGGTCTATATCCAATTCCATGGTGGATGATAGTGTCTGGCTTCGACTGTTTCCCCGCACCCTTACAGGCAATGCCGTCAAGTGGTACATTGAATTGCCACGCGCCGCCATCAATACTTTTGGCGCTTTAGCGATGGAGTTCCTAAAGAACTTCCAATTACCAATTAGATTTGAACCCAGAACGAAATTTTTAACCTCGCTGCGCCAAGACACCGCCACCCACATCTCCGATCATATTCATGAATGGAGACGTAGGAGGAGGCTAGTCAAAGCGCTAATCCCGAATCATCTCTTAGCCAATTGGTTTTGCAAGTCTCTTTTACCCCACATATCTAAAGAAATTGGCCTTTTTGGTGCGGTTACAGAGGATCAATGTATTCATCGTGCCCAACATTTGGATTTAATCTATTCACAATCTGGCACGCTATACGATCTACTCCCCCATGCCCCTGGTAACCCAAATCCTCTGGCCACTCAGAAAACCAGAGCAAATGCTGACGATCTCGTTGGCACAATCTCCGGTGTGGCCACAAAGTAGTCTCGGAGGCAAACCTCCCAGCCATCTTCGGCTGCCACCGCCCCTCACCAAACGACTACTCTTCCTACCGCTGAGGTGAATTATGTGCAAAACTCACAAAAACCTAGCGGGAAAAATAAGAAGAACAAGAAAAAGATGTCTTCTTCGGAAGAGCAGTCGGATAATCTGAATAACCCTAATCAGAAAAACGCTGCCAAAAATGACAAAGGGAAGGATAAACCCATGAAATTTCCTTGCAAGATCTGTGCGGAGGACCACTTGAAATACAAATTTCCTCGGCTGTAGGAATGCACCGATTTTATTGCCAACAAGGATTCTAGGCGAACACCTGCTGTTCTTCATAATCCTTTCCCAAATCAACAACAGCAACATCAACACATGGTTGAAAATCCACCACAACCCCATCAATGGGGCAATGGTGGTTCACATCCTTCCGGTGAAGGACCATGTGCCATTTATGGCATTGAGAGTGTTGAACTTCAAACTCGAGCCAAGCTTTATGGAAATCCTACCATAGATGCTCACGAACCTGGAACTAGTTCAAATCCACCCAACGATTTGTATATCGAACGGCCTACTGGTGAACCCATGATTCGTACCCCCAAAGGGACACTTCGACGCACGACTCATAACACCTCTCCACGTGCAGCCCAAAACTACAACATTGTAGAAGATTTGGTGCAGGCACCGCCAACCATGTCTGCTCTCGAAGTATTACAAACCTGTCCAGCACAAAGGAAAGCCTTGCTTTCGGCCATTGGTGGAATAGACCCCCAGGATTCCATGCTAGCTATCTTTGATATGGAAAAGGCTAAACCTCACCTCTCACACCAACTCGCATTCCAGGTGCAGGTTGTGTTGAAAGGGAGACCAATCCATCGCACTGTCATAGACGAAGGTGCTTCGACCTGCGTTATGTCACAAGCTTGCTGGCTCAATTTAGGTTCTCCTACCCTCACCCCGCCATCGAATTCCCTCAAAGCTTTCGATGGCCACACGTTCCTCCCAAAAGGATACCTTGCTAGCTTTCCCATCACTCTGAGTGGGAAAATGGTAAACGTGGACGTTGAAGTCGTAGAGCGCCATCTAGACTATAATCTATTGCTTGGTCGCAGTTGGTCTTATGCCATGACTGCCATTGTGTCTTCGGTCTTCCGACTCATCCTATTTCCATTGGATGGGAAAATAGTCACAATGGATCAGTTATCCTTCTGCACCCCTGATTATGCCACGTTGCCAAGTAGCACTGTACCCCTGATAGGAAGCTTTCCTGACTCTTACTTCAGTTTTGGTACCGGTCTTCTGAAGGCATCTTCCCTACTGGGTTGTTTTCCTCTCCCGCTGCCATCGATCCCAAACACGGTTGCAATGATATCCATCACGTTGGGTGGCTCTATCGACCCATGGATCATTCTGGCACCTTCAGACATTGATTCCTACGGAGATCAGATACCGCTCTCACCAGTCAAGTTGGCTTACCAAGGCATCCAAACCGCATCTGAACCCTCCACTGCTATGGTTTCAACCGAAGGTACAAAACTCCCTCCCATCACTATTCTCTCTAAGGATCTCCTCAATGAAGTCTTGCCTACAGACAAAGCTATTCGAGAGATCATGTCTCTAGAAGAACGACCTTGGGGAGAGTTTCACCATCGCGCTTCGATGATTGACTCGGAGGCGATAAAAACTGAAATCCCATCCTTTGACCTACCTAAGGTGGTTCCCTCTGCTTATACTACTGTTCAAACTATCGATTCAGAAGGGAACATGGGTAATCTTTCTAAGACAATGCTCATTGATATCTCGGTCAAAACGGGTATCATGGAAAATATTCAGATTGGAGAAGCTTGCAATCCTGAGGAAATTGCGCGCTTCACATCCATTTTCAAAGAATTCCGCGATGTGTTTGCTTGGTCTCACAAGAAAATTCCCGACATAGATCCTTCTATTGACGAGAAAGAGATCAAGAAATTTCGAGCATTCTTTTTACGGTATTTTTCTTGCTCGTTAATCCGAAAAACCTCGAGTCTTCTTCTTCGAGCTCGTTAAACTTACTCGAAGAAGCATCGAGCATTCTTTTTACGGTATTTTTCTTGCTCGTTAATCCGAAAAACCTCGAGTTCCCTTCTTCGGACTCGTTAAACTTATACGAAGTTGATATCGAGCGTTCTTTTTATGGTCTTTTTCTTGCTCGTTAATCCGAAAAACCTAGAGTTCTCTTCTTCAGACTCGTTAAAATCATGAAGAAACACTGAGCATTCTTTTTAGGAACCTTTTTCTCGCTCAATAAAACTGAAAAAACCCCGAGTTGACTTTGTCGGGCTCGTTAAACTACCACGACAGAGAGCAAGGAGCCATTCTTTTCCTCTTTTTCAAAATCTCTTTAAACCGAAAAAGTAACCGAGTTTTCTCCGCGTGACTCGTTAAAATTTCACAGAGGGCACCGAGTTTTTCTTTGTTGGACTCGTTAAAATTTCACAAAGAGTATTGAGTTTACTCCGTCTCCTCGTACTCATAACAAAATGAGGTAGACGTCCATCGAACATAGATTTCTCACTTTTCCGACTTCAATGGACTAACTCACGGAAAATGAATTGTTCCGGGCTTACTATTATCCCTTTGTCGTGCCCGGTTATCAAGACATGACAAAGGTACCCCAATGGAGTTGTCTTTTATGATATTTTTCAAACTCTCTAAAAATGAAAAATTCACCGAGTTTGCTCGTCTGGACTCGTTAAACCTAATCAGACGGAGCGCAGAGTTGTCTTTTCAGACATTTTTCAGACTCTCTAAACATGAAAAATTCACTGAGTTTACCCATCTGGACTCGTTAAACCTAATCAGAAGGGGCACGGAGTTGTCTTTTATGATATTTTTCAAACTCTCTAAACATGAAAAATTCACCTAGTTCACTCGTCTGGACTCGTTAAACTTAATCAGACGGGGAAAAATTTGGACAAAATGGATACTACCTCTGCTACATTTCAGAAAAGGTCGATTTGGCAGCAACATTATTGAACATGGCACTTCCCAGAAAACTCTTTCGCAGTTAGCCGAACCCTTCCATCTATGAGTATTAGCCTTCATCTCCCAGTGTCCCTGCACCGGTAAAATCCTAACACACTCTTTGGTGTTCATCAAGCTTCAGCTGCCTAGTACCCTGCTAGAGTGCCTTCTATTGTTCAAGCAGATCTCGCTATCTACTGCTCCTGTTATCAACCAAACCGCTCATTATGCCAGAAATTATTTGTCGTCTGACATCCCCATTTCCTCTTCATTATCTCAAATCATAAACAACATCAGTTGGTTTCCGTTTCGTGTTGACTGATGTAGGACGCCTCAGTGCCTACCTTTCAATAGATCTCTTCCTATCGACTTCAACATCTTATCTAGGAAGCTGATCCAGAAACCCATCAATACCCGGATACTTGCAGACATCAGTGGCAGGTAGTCTTGTGTTTGATCAGGGGTCTTCATCATTGGCTCCTGGTCGAATGATTCTACGAGTGTTCGACTTCAACTCATTTTTCACACTCGCTAGATTGTACTGTGCATCTTAGGGACCATCATCATTATCGGTGGCCACCTTCACGTCTGTTAACAATTTTCATTATCGACTGGTAATCGGACGATTTCTCACATGTTCGATGACAACTCCTTCATTCACATGTTGAGAAATATGTAGTTTAAGTGAATCGGCGGTCAAGACCTTGGGGCAAAGGCTACATCATTAAAGTTGTGTTTCCTTCCCCAAGCTGCGATATTGTTTATGGAGACAGCTTCTTTAGCCTGATCCTGTTATGACAGACACTTCCACATTGTGCTTATCGGTGGACAGATTCTTCATATCTCTATTCTAGAGAAATCATGTTGTTTAAGCTACTGAGCATGGGAATGCCCGACTCAAGGAAGATACTATATTTTCTGACATATGTTGTTGTTTCAGGTTTTCCTCAGTCTTTCAATCTCTTTATCTCTACACAAATTATAAAGTATTTCGGCCATCGTCTTCGTCTCTGACCTCACACTTTAGGGGGCATCTGTTATAGGTCAAAATACCTCCTCATCAGCTCAGAGGAGAAGACAAATATGGAAGGAATACAAAGACCTAAATTAAACCTATTTCTGCCAAGGTAACGCCTCTCTATAACAAAACAAGAGTGTTATAATGCATCAGATCAGTGAATGTGCCGCGTTAGTGGCTAGGGAAACACTATGTTTACGCTAGAGGGCAGCGTTACCCATGTTTTAAGTTTGAAAAGGGAAAAACTCGCAGAGAATGATTTGAATCTCCGGCTTTCCCTCACAAGAGAGTTAGTTCACAAAGGAAACTGCAAAGCACCAATTCATTATTGGTCACTGCCATAAAAGAATAAACTCCCAAGGAGAAAAAAGCATAAAGATTAAAGAAACATCTTAGTTTTTTCTATTCCAAACTAGTAGAAAGAGAAAGGCAACAATGGCTTTCTCCCTCTCCTATAAAAAGGAGTTGAAGGCTCTTAGTTGAAGGTCGAAGGATTGCTAATGTTCTGCATACTTGTGAAGTAGAGAATAGTGTTATAATGTGAAGGCCAAGAGTCAACGAGGTTCCTAGAGAGCTTGTTGACTAAGACTTCACTACTTGAGAGATAGAGAGATTGGAAGGCTGAGGAGGGCTTGGTACAACCGACGGTTGTAATCCTCCTTCTTTCAAAATCAATAGAATTGTATTTGTTTTGTCCATTCGATGCTTAATATTGTCATTATTGTTTGAATATTTACATAGCATGATATGAATGGCTCAGATGGGTATAATTTAGATGTTCATTATATATTGGCTTAATTGATAGGATATATGTTGTGTTAGAAATTACACGAGTGCTTTGATTGATTGCAGGACTAAGATTTGGAGCCGGTGAAGAAGGACTCTTGCTTCGCTGCCTAGTGCTCTCCAAGGGACTCCGAGATCGTCAAAGAGGTAATTTTCTATCGCATTCCGTCAAGTTGTTTTAAGTTAATATGAACATGTATATGCCATCTTTGTGAACTGTACAACTAATCTTACTGTCTGCCTCGGGCACCGGAAAGCCCTGAGAGGGATATACGATAACCAACAACCCAAGCATTTTACCCTATAGCAA